>VRLP01000608.1:0-201397 GCA_009660295.1 Lophius piscatorius | reverse complement strand
TAACACCAATAAGGCCAACTAAATAGGCGGCAGAGGAACAACCCATAAAAACGTTTGGGCAACGAACTTAATCTGACACTCAAAAATGACTCACCCTGAGGAATTTACCAAGTTTCAAGATGCTAACTTTGACGTAGCGGCTAAGGTTAGCGAGAGCGTCGAGGCCAACCACGAGCCCGCTGTACATATGTATGTACGCTGTCAATTAAAGTTTTAAAACTTTCAAGAAAACATCGTAATCGGGCAAAATCGTTTTAAGTCTGATATAAATCTCAAAAATATTTAAATCAGGTAAGTATGGTCATGACGTGGTTCGAATCAAGTGTTTGATCGGATTGTGTGTCAGGTTATTTTATTTGTACCCGTAGGTTGACTTGTTTTCACGGAGAGAGTCACACCAAACAATATATAAAAGACGTAAAAAATACAAATGTGAGAAGTGCTCAAAGATTCTAATTTCCAATAAATTAATAGTTAAAAAATGATAATATGAATAAATAGGTAAACTAGCATCAGACAGTTAAAATCTCAGCGATGTTCTGACTTCTTCCACTATATAATGGCTGCTTGAATGAAACTATTTCTATAGCACCTTGTTCTGCACCTTGAATTCCCTGTGCATAGGGTGGAGCTCATCATTTAAGATAAAGTCAGCTTTTTGCCGTAACTACCTTATGTATAAAGACTGCAAGTGAGGCAGTGGATCACCGATCAGTTTACTCGACAGTGTGCTTGTCAAATTGTTGTGTTCCTTGATATTAAATACTCATTGACTTTTTCGGTGTTTCAGGAATATTAACAAAATTATGGAAGAAATACAGACAGTGAATACGGGCGCACCAGCAAGGGCATCTGTCCATGTAGATGTGTGTTATCAGAAGTTTTTACCAAAACCGTCATACTGCAAAGTCATTAAACTGTCTTCTAGTTTGTGAGTGTTCCTTTTATCCACCGCCACAAAAGTGAATGGAATGATATAAAGATAAAATGGAATGGTATTCACACAACCTGTCAGTTTTTTCCCTTTCTACGAATGTCAATCAAGTTCTGATGTCCTACATTTTGCTGTTATGAACTTTTCTCTTCCATTTTCTTCAGTTTCCATGGTGACGAGCTGAAATCCCGTTCATTCTTGTAGCCCCTTAAACTAGCCCTTTGGTATTCTGCGAATTTAAGTATTTTATTTATTTATTTGAAGATTGCTAAACTGTTTAACTGTCTTTTTTCAATGAAATGCACCCGTGGCTTCAAATCAAAATGTGGCCACAGCAGTGCTGTGTTGTTTGACTTTACCACTAAATGGTCCAAGATGCTAACATCATGTCAATAGCTCATGCTCTTTTTTGAGAGGTAAACAGTCACTATGGCTAATTTAATTGTCTACCCATAGCAGAATAATCTTCAGTTAGAAATCCAACAATGTGATGACAATGATTGACGTCATGAGTGCAACAGCAGTCTGCTGAGCTTGTTCTTCTCCTCCATTTCTTATTGGTGAATCACAAACCAACTCTGCTGAGCGTGCATACCTCCACTGACTGTATTAAGTGTTTAGTTCCTGTGATTGATCAGCCCAGGAAACCACTCTGACGTCGGACATTTATACTCATGTTATCCACTTTATATAAGTTGTTATGAAATCTGACCTGGAGTTAAAGCCCATGTCATTCAATTAACTTTTTGAATTTCAACAATAACACGATTAAAAATTAAATAATAATAAGTTAGACTTACAGACATTAAGCTGATGAAAACCAAAAAAAGTACATTTTTAAAAGTGACATCTGTAACTGTGTCCACAGACCAACCTGCCCATCTTCAAGCTGAAGGAGTCTTCCGTACGGAGGAGATACAGCGACTTTGAGTGGCTCAGAGGGGAGCTGGAGAGGGAGAGCAAGGTAAGACGCCGATGTGAGCCCAACACAAAGGCTCCGGAGTGCTTGGCTTATAAATCAGCAGCTCACAGATATTTAGAATATTTGTTTCCTTTTTGCAAGAATATCTTTTCACCAGTTATTTTTAAAGGTTGTTTTGTTTGTTGGTTTATGAGTGAGGTACGAAACGTGGTGCTTTATAGGAAAATGGCTCTTTGGTTTTAAAATATTATTCCTCATCCTATGTAAAATGTCCTTATTAATTTTTATAATGTACTCATTCGCATAATTCCCTTTTTTTCAAATCAAATTTTAGTCAACTCAAAGTGTTTTAGTCATTGAAAACTACATGCATTGTGGTTTTAGTCGATATTTGAGTTCTTATTTTAATTCTTTCACAGCTGGTTTCAAGTACCCGTTCTGATGTTGTCAATTTAAGAAATCCACCCCGACATGAAACATATTCTGTTGTCATATTTATGTCGAATAACAAACCAGCTTCTTACCAGTTTTAAGTTTGACCGTAGGCTGAGATAGTTTCGGCCCCAGCACCTCTGAACTCTTTACCAGATCAAACTATGAGACTCCGTGCACCCACTATGTGGAAGAAAGCAGATATTAGATTGTTCCTGTAGTCTTTACTCCTGTACTCAGGTCAGATCACCGATGTGCACGTCAGGACAGCTCTGGACTCTGGAGAGAGCTTTCTCTCGCTTTGCCCCACCCAGACAAACTTCTCCATCTTACGCTACACTGAGAAGAGTGATTGAGGCAGACTGATGATGGTGATTCCACTTCAGCTGGCACAGTTCACTGCCACAAACACCATCTGTGTTCTTAGTCCTACTACTGACAAGGACCAGAAACTATCCCATTTTTAATCTCAGTAAGGACGGATGAAAATATCCTCACCAAGTCTTTTGAAATGTTTTTTTCTTTGCAAATTCAATGAATAGAAATCATCATTAATGGTGCTTTTATGCCTGTTTATTTGCAAATTTTCTGTTTTTGCTCTTTTATATCAGGTGGTTGTCCCCCCCCTCCCAGGAAAAGCTATCTTTCGGCAGCTTCCGTTTCGCGGGGATGATGGGATATTTGAGGAAACTTTCATCGAGGACAGGAGACAGGGCCTGGAGCAGTTCCTCAACAAGTAAGCTTCTTCATGTGTTCTGTCCTTCCTACATAATTCCACCATTCTTCCATGGGGTTAAACCAATTGGTTCTTCACAAACTTAGGGTTTGAATTATTATAACTCCCCACCATAATGACACACTTTGTGTAATAACTTTGTATTGTTAAAAAACTAAACTTGCAAAGACAGGCATGTCCTTTCTCACCATCATCTCTCTAGATTCTTTTTAACAATTATCCCACAAAAAGGACAAGAACAACCAAAAGGACTCCTGTGTGCGCCTCCACGCCGTAATTTTTTCCCACATTTGTTTTATTGTTGATGTGTAATTTATGATAATTGCAGCTCAAATTGCAGCGCATGCTTCAGCGAGATGGTGTGTGCACCTCTGCTTATTTTTGATCCCGTTTTCAGCTGCAGAACAATAAAAGTTACTGCGTGATTGTAATTATTTGCTTTGATTGCAGACTTGGCCATTATCTTTGTTTCATGTGCAAATGTCCTGTTTGAATATTAAGTGCTGAGGGACAGCCAAAAAGAAGAAGAAAATCCATAAATATGTTTTTTAGAATGTGTTGGTAATTAAGCCTGCCCCACACCCTCATCTTCTGTGCTCCCTATGAATGATAAGCTGCTGTTGATCATATCTTTGTTTAGACTTAATGCTGGCAGCATTGTTTGAGCTGTGATTGAGAGCATTGTGAAGAGGAAATCTCTCTGGAAGTTAAATATGATTGTCGCTGAGAGACAAGCGAGAAGGAGGAAAGGAGATCACTTTATGGGTAGGCTAGGCAATCATAAAAACAGACCTTGAGTTTTTATGCCACTGCACCTTGTACTCAATGTCAAGATATCCAAAAACCTATTAAACAGGATACGCCCGGAGCAGCCGCGATCTCTCCAGTGATTGCCCCCTTAGTTGACCTGTGATTGCCTCTTTTCTGCTGCTAATCTGTCCAAACCATTTCCCGTAGGAGGTTTTATATACGTTTGTACATTGCTGATCCGGACCTTTTGTATAATGAAATCTTGTTGGTCTCAGGTGCGTTGGCTCGTTCTAGTTAAGCAAATTTACGTCATCTGGAGGGGCATTTACCGAGGTTTGATGTCAAAGCGGCTTTAACCCTCATCTATTATTTCTTTTATCCAGCATTTGTAAATACAACTGGTAGCAACCCCTGCTATAAAGATGTAATTTGACCTATGTCACTCTCTCCCTCACGCAAATCTTCCTACTCAGAAGTGTGATTATTTTGCAAGTCAGTAAACAAACAGGAAGAGTCACTGTGTTTGGTTAAACCTATTTGTCGCGAGTGTTTGCATCCATGCTGCTCTGCATGTACAGCCAACTAATTTCTGACAAGGTGGAGCCAGAAGACTGAAAATGATGCATTCAGGGACAGCTCAATTAATTGAGATGAGTAAGGTAACATATGTTAGAGGCTCTAAATATCAGTTTTCAATTAGGTTTACAGCCTTTTGCTGTGTTCACCAAAAACATGATGCCAATTTGCACCGACTTTGAAAAACTTACTGTTGTTTGGTGTGAATGCAGCATTAGACGGAGGGCAGGAAATGGACAGGTAAGTCAGCAGATCCAGCATAGTTCTTAGTTCCAAATCAGACTCTAATGTGTACTGGAACTTGTCTTTTTTTTCTCCAAGCATTTGTCAGTAATATCCATGAAATGAGAAGCAAAAAATTTGTAATAGCCTCGATCCTGTAATGATAGCGATTGTTTTAAAATAATTCTGGACCCCAATGATGATCTCGATCAACACCAAAATCTAAAGGATTGTTTGTTGGGTCATATCTTTCCTCCCTAAAAAACTCTTTTCATTACTTTTTGATTTATCCTAAAAAATGACAAACGAGCAGCAAAATCTTAACCTCTTCATTGGAGGTGATTCTTAAACCTGTAGATCATCAGTTTGACTTTTAGGGGACGATTCTTTGATCATTTCTTTTCATTTTTTTCAAGTTAAAGTTGTCATTGTTGACCTGTCCTTCTCTCCTGTGTGTTTCAGAGTGGCCGGTCACCCTCTGGCCCAGAACGAACGCTGCCTGCACATGTTCCTCCAGGACGAATCTGTGGACAGAAGCTACACCCCATCCAAAATCAGACAAGCCTGAAAGAGAAGTCGGCTCCGGTCAGACTCGGCCCAACAACCCAAAGCTCCCGTCACTGCTCCAGGTTTCTCCCAGACAAACATTTCAATAATCAGACCTCCTCGACACGTCATTCCACGAGTTCGATCGGTCAGCGTCCCTTTCAGTTGAATTAGTGAATCTCTATCGGTTTTTGTTTTCACTGTTTCCTAATCGAAGTCGAGAAAGTTGGGACACATAACTGTGGTGGAAAGTGATTTCTCTCTCTCAATGTCTGGAAATGCCACTTTTATGGATATATTATGTATTTATCATTAACCAGAATATATTCATTTATATAGAAACAAGAATGAGCGTTCCATGTATGCAAAGCTCTCGTAAAGACCACAGTGTTTCCCCGTCACATTTATCCAAAAACTGTCCTGCCCCCCCCGTGACTAGAATCCAAACACATACATTCAGATCCAGCTTAGTTTGTCTTCAAAAATGAAGCATGTGTGTGTCTCAACCAGCACCTGTCTTGTTATCACCGTGATTTTCTAGCAAGACGTAATTTCCACAGAGGGAACTGCAGTATTTCTACTAAATGCATTTTGAGATTTGTATACTGCTGTGCCATTTTTGTTTATTTTGAAGGTTTTCCAATAAAATAGGTGAAATGTCTCCATATATTTACGCATGTTTGTTTATTTGGACTCTTCTGTGCATTCCACTTTCCCATTCACCCACTTTAAGCTAACATCAGAGTGTATTACTACATCTATTAACTTCATAAATACAGCCATGGTCATTACAAAAAAAACATCAGACCCACATTTTTTCACAGAAATTTTAATTATATTAAGTTTTATTTCAAAAAAGGGTTCAAGACAATATGGATACTCTTTAATATCGTGATATTTTCTTTTTTGATACTTCTTTGTTTGTTTTAGTCTACAGCAAGGATTTGTAGTTCTGGTTCAACTTTTGTTTTGACTAAATCCACAGAATTTCAATTTTGATTCTGCTGCTCCAATGCGGTGTCAACTGAGATGAGAGGATTTAAGCACAGGGTTTCTACTGGACCTGAAAAAGTTATACTTTGACGTATTATGTATGAGGTCGTAAATATATCTATGTTCTTTCAACGCTACTTCAACCGTGTTCATTTAAATGCCTCAAAATTAGAATTTAAAAAAAACGAACCGCACTATAGTTTATACACTGGTCTTTGAATAACTAAATTTACTGCGCTAGTAGCTGAGATTCCCACTTTCCTACATATCCAGTGTACATTTTTGCTAGTATATACTTGAAATAGTTCATAAATTAACTTCTATGGGTCTTAAAAAGTTGTCTAACCTTTAACTTGTAGTATTGTTGAATGGAATGTCAACGGCAAAAAGAGGCAATGAGATTTAAGCACAAGATTCTGCTTGATCATAAAAAAGTACTTAAAATGTAACAACTATTTTTTTTTGATCTATCAAGAGATCTTAAATATATTGATGTCCATTTAAGGCATCTTCAACCATGCACATGTAACTGCTACAATTGGGATTCAGAATAATATTTTTATTTACACTATTGTTTTCTCACACTGTCTTTGAGTCAAATAATTTATTTTACTAACAACTGAGATTCTGATATTCCTTCATATCTGACGTACTTTTTTACCTGAATGGACTTGAAATGGGTCATAAATTCAACTTAAAATTCTTAAATTTAACTTTTTGAAGCCTGCATAAAACTCTGTAACCACATGTCACCAACACAAACTTCGCTTCACTGACGGTATCTCTTTATATTGAATAATCATTTCTATCATGATACTGCCGGATGTAAATACGGACCTCAGGCTGACTGATGCGCGAGGGATGTCGTCGGATCACACAGAAGATCTGCTGTAGCACAAACTGCTCTAAAAGTTTAAAGTTGGTCCTAATAGAAAGGGGTCAGAACACATGATGACATCACAGTTTTTTTTGCGGCAATTAAAGACACTTAAACAATATTTGTGTGTATACCACAATACGTAGTCCTACCTTTTGACATTTTGAACTTCCTACGTTTTCAATTTCTTTTTTTGGCTGATTCAGTGGCATCTGAATGTTTAAGGTGAGTCTGAAGGGCGACATGTTCAGAGCACAGCAGGCAGCGACACATTAAAGCTACAACAAACTTGATACATCCATGGTAAGTTGTTAGGACTTTTATTATTTTTTAACTTTCCACAGATTGTATCCGTCCGTCCATCCATTTTCTTCCTATTATCCATGGTAGGGTCGGGGGGATTTCTTTGTGAATTTTATGTAGAAAAAAGTTTAACTTCACAGATGAGGGTGAGGTATATGTGGAGCATATTTCACAAACTCCGCAAACACCACCTCCGTGCTTGAGATGGGAGTTTTGATGTCTTGATTTTTTTTTAATATATATATATATTATTTAATCCCCCCCCCAAAACAAAACACAAAAAAAATCTATTTAAAAAAACATGTTATTTTCTGATGAAGGTGACCTTAATTATTAGAATTTTACAAGACAGGGTTTGACAGGGACTGAAATAACAAGTTCTCCCCGTAGACAGTATATCAGAAACCTACCGGTATTTTCTCATCGCCTAAAACTGAAGTAGTTGTTCTTTTTTTTTTTTTCTTATGCTGCTCTAACTTTCATGACAAATGGTTTTATTACTGTAAAGCACAGTATCGTCGGGGTTATGCAACTGGTCTTGTTCCGAGGGGATATCACATCTTTTTAAGACTCTTGATGAGGAAGAGTACAATTTGGAACCAGAAGCGAACTTGGAGACGAACAACATGGTATAAAGAAAATTTTATCAAAAAATAAAAATGTCTTGACTTTGGCTGAGACGGCTGGAGCGATGCTGCTTGATGTAGACGAGCGACACACAGGAAGCTCCACGTATGACCTTGCAAAATCTGGCGAGGAATATGGGGAACCAGGATCTCGTACTGCAGGCTGATGAGGAGATGAAGATGGGTGTGGAGCCAGACCCGTCAGCAGGTGTGTGTCGATGCGCCATCAAGACTGAGGGATAGAGCGCTCAAAAAACAAAACAAAAAGGGGAACTAGACATCATGGCTGAGGTGGGCACTCCTGATACAAAAACATAATTGGGTTTTATCTGATTCTGGTTCATAGAATTGAATGTAATGACTCATACGCCGTCATGGTGTCTTACAGTAGTCATTCTTTACTGTACTCTAGCAGGGTTTGTGTTTTAACGTGCAACGTGTGTGTTAACAAATCATCTTATATCTGTAATTTGAAGACAAAGTAATTCAGGCTTTTATTCTCTCGGTTCCAACTCTAGTTATAACTCCAGATATTTACAGCAGAATAAAAACAACACAAGCCACAAAAACATCTCCAAGTGCTGAATCTTCATTTATCAAGTGGTTAGTGTCTAACTCCACAAAGTCGACCTAAACAGTTTTAATGCTGCGCCGGGAACAGAACACATTGACACGAACAGAACAGTTACCACTTAAATACAAACACCATCTTCAGATGAATGATTCACCACGCGTCGCTCCGTACGTTTGGTTGGAGCGCCGGATTGGCTGATATCCCCAATGAGGCTTGCGTCATCTTTTTCTTTTTTGGTTTCCTCCATTGGGATTGAACTCAGTAATAAAAGACTGGGTTGGTTGTCAAGCTCATTGGTCTGGCAGACACTGGAAAAACGTCTCAATATACAACATTTCTTTATCAGACGTTTTTGGCAGGCGCTCTTCTGAGTCTTTCGGTGATGGCCGCACCAGAGATCGCAGTTTTTCTGTGTCATACAGGTTTTTATAATGAAGATAAGGGGCTAATCTTCAACTAGAGCAACATTTAGTGCTCAGCAAAAAATTCAACCTATACACTTATTACACCTGCAAGTATTCGACAATCTGACTTCTGCCGCCACTGGTGGGCCTTATATTCAAGTCCTTTCCAATGCACGGATGGCGAGAGCTCATATATCACTGGACTTATACATGTCAGAGAGGAGCCTGGTGATGGGCACATTGCCGATGGTCTTCTTGAAGAACACCTCCTCTATGGTGGACGGGCCGACCGAGCGGAGCGCCGGCAGGAGTAGCAGCAACTTCCCGAAGCGACAGGGCTGAGTCGGGTACCTGAAAGATGTTACTGAGGGTTAATAATCACCCTCAATGCGGTTCTTTCTGATCCAGCTCGCTCAATTAATGCTCAAGTGGGCCAAATAGATTCTAATTTTAAAATGAGGTTGCACCTGTGCACAATTACAGGAGACTATAGCAGCTTATTGCCACATTAAATTTCTAATGAACCTTGCTGCGATGATTTACCTGCTGGATCATGGGTGTGAAATATTCATGATCCCAGATAGATTTATGAAGAGTAGGGAGCTGATTATTACCTGGTGTGTATGTAACTGTTGAGAGTGAGCTGAGCCTCGTCTTGTAGAGCTGCAATGGCGCTGGCGTTGCGGAAACTCCGTAATTCTGTGTTGCCATGTGTAGGAACTGTTAGTTTTAATGAGATAAAGCAGAAGGACACTCAATCCATGCAGCCTTCACTGAGGCAGCTCATTTCCCCTATTATCACAAGCTACAAAGACATCAAAGCCATCAGTTTCACATGTCATTGTTACCACTTGTAGGTCCCAAAGGTGGGGACCTTCCATGCCCATGCTGGAGATTATGGCAAATCTACATTATAGGGGCTACACAATATAGGGCAAATCTCAACGTCGAGAGCTCAATTTGCAAGGAAATAAAGGTCAAACGTGACAAAGACACAAAAACCTTGAAGGTTATACGTCATTAAAATCCCGAGAAGATCTTATGGTATGGTGTTTCATTCTCGCAATGCTAAAGAAAGTCGAAAGTCACTCAATAGATCATTGACTTAAGCAAAAGCAGCCCAGCTCTACCGAGTGCCTTCTAGTTATTAGCGCTAGTATTGTTAGTGTTACTGTCTATTTCTCTGTGAACCTAACCGGTCAAGGTAGATGGCTGCACACCGTGTAGCGGGTCTCGCTCAGGGGTTTCTGCCTGTTAAAAGGCAGTTATCACTCACCACTGTTATTAAATACGTGCTCATGGTGAATGTTTGGACTCTTACAATGGTCTAGACCTTCACTCATTTGATTTTTAGTGCAATTGTATGTACAATTTATTTATAATCGATCTACTGAGCTGGTGTTCTAATGGGTATCTACCAGTCAAAAACCAGTGTCCACCCATCCAGCGAGACTATGGTACTGACCGGCTTTGAATGTCACGATGCATTTCAAACAGGCGAACTCTGTTGCGTCGAGGCGCATCTGTCTGAATCTGGTGACCACCTCCTGGAGTGCTTGTATCTCCGACATGATCTTGTTCATTCGCTGAGACTCCGTGTTTTCAGTGTTCATTCCTGAGAAGAAAGAGAAAGTAAAGCTTTAGTTTTTGTATTGGACAGAATGACACCACAGCGGTTCATCGTCAGCGACCTGCATTCAGATCTACGTACCAGAAACAGCTAGAAGAGTCGTAGAGTCCACAGGAATCGCCCACTGAGCGATACCCAGGACGAATAATTCCCTCCAGGCGTCTTCCAGCAGAATTAGCTGCAAAGAGGAGTTGAGAATGTTAACTTTCACTTTAACTTAACTTTCACCCCAATTAAACTGATGTATTCTATACTGGTTATATACAGATAGAAGATTTGCAAACACATAACAATAGTATTGCTTATTATTCTGTAATTGCAGCAGGGGTGACAAATGTTTATTTTGTCAGGGTTTTTCTTAATTTAGTGTTAGTTCTATTTCTATATGTCATATAAATGTCATCCATAATTTTTAACTTGTAAAGTCAAATCTGAAAATAATTTTAGTCAGGTTTTAGTGGACTAAAAGTCTTTTAATCAAAGAAAACCGTACTTTAGTTTTAGTCGATGAGAAGTGTTGACAAAGTGTGTCTTTTGTAAAACATCATGTTATGTTAGTATTTTAGTCCATCTAATACGGAGTAAATCAGTTTTTTTGGTCAGATGTTTTTTTGGTCAGATGTATCTGCCCGGGCTGGATTTCAGAATACACGTTAGCAGAAAGTATCTGGTATGATGATGTCACTTTAAGGAACACATCTTAACATGGAACATGTTCGGATGTCATTTTCATGTTGAACCACAACCGACTCCAAGCCAGCAAGCTGGGCTTCTGACCTGTTTTATGGTGTGTTTTGTTTGACCTCCTGACCTTTATTTATTCATTTAATTAATTTATTTATTTTTACCTCTTTTACATTTGACAGTAGGTTGAGATGTTTTGGCTCGAAGACCTCCAATCATCATCCTTACCAGGTCAAACTTTGAGACTGAAAGCTCCATCTATCCAACTTCAGAGGAACCAGCCACTAGATGGATCCTTTAGTCTTTACCTCTATACCCAGATGGGACCACTGATTGGTCATCAAGACCTTTACAGGCCTCCATCGGAGCTTCCTCCTGGTCACGCATGCTCCATTAACTTCAGTGCTATTGCATGTGCAGATGCTGCAGTAGCAGACTTTGGTACACCATGGACCAGTTTCCAGTTCATTATAGTGTCACTTCCATTTTATTTTCAGATCAATTGTTATTTTAAAATTGCTATAAAATGTGTCATCACTAAAAAGACAAGGTGGCAAATGGGAACACAAGCCAACCCAATTCCTATGTCTTTCATGTTTTTGGACTCTTGGAAGAAGATGGAGTACCCAGCAGGAACCCACATGAATACGGGGAAAACATCTACACAACAAGGCATCGGGCCCACAGGTGGATTTAAGTCCAGTTGCTGTGAGGATTCAGAACTAACCCCTATGCCACTGTGTAAACTACACAAAATCCAGGGAACAGAATCATTTAATTTAGAAGGAAAAATGTAAATAAGAGACGAACGTGAGAATGAACGTGAATGTTTGTTTGTCTCTGTTACCCCTTTCCCACCAAAAAGAACCCGGTGCTCATTTGGTGCTGGTTCTAGTACCAGTGTTTAGTTGATTCCACTCCCGCACCTCCTAAGAACTTTGTTTGCTTTTCCACTGGCAAGGAGCCAACTCAGAGCCGGGCCATTACGTCATACTATAACGTCATTAGGTCACTGTGTGATTACCCAGCAACGCTCTCGCCATACTCGAGCACAACAACTAGGTAAACTTTGGAGCTCATCGTCTCCATGCAAGTGCAGTTCCTGGCTTTGCAAGCCTACGTTGAGATACAGAGCCGCAAAAAAAACACTTTTGTTATTAATTCTAAAATTGAAAAATATAATTGCTAGTTTAAGGGATGAAACCCGCTCAGCTGTTATTTTAAAAATGCCGGTTCAGTGTTTGCGGTTCAATCGTTTCTTGGCTCTAAACCAGCAAAGAGTTGATGCTTGTTTGGCACCAGTTTTGAGAGCCAGGAGCTGGTGCTTAGGCTGTCGAAAAGAAGAGAACTGGTGCCAAGTCAGGCTCTGTCTCCAGATCAGCCCTGGAACCAGCTCGGTGGAAAAGGGGCATGTGTTGAATCTGAGATGAACTGGCGACATGTCTCAGGTTTACTCTGCCTCGAGTCGGTGTGTCGGTTGGGATAGAACAGAAATCGAATAAACAATTTTGTCTTTTCTTTGTTGTGAACGGTTATAGATTTGGGCAGAATGAATGTTTTCTAAACCACATTTTTAGTCTATTCTTTTTCTGTCAACAATATTTATTTAATGACGTCTATGTCTTCTCATCATCGTTAGAAAAGAAAAGGTCCCCGACAAACATTATTTTGTCAAAGTTTTAACACAGAAGCCTTAGTTATATTGGATGCAGAATACACTCAAGAAGAGGAAAGTAGCCGGCTGTTTAAAATACTTGAAGGTAACATGTATTTGTTATCAACTGGTCTCTTGTTGGTAAGATAAACATAATTACATCCTCGACCAGCATGAAATTCAACTATTTATTTTTAACAAGATTCAAGTTTGTATGACTTGAAACATTTGTTTTTGTTCACACTAGATTCAAGCTTTACCCGAAACTTAGGTTTCTGTTACTGTTCACATCGATTGCACTAAACCGGTATTCTTTGGAATAATTCAATTAAATGATGGAAAGTATTTCCACATGATTCCATTTTTTTTTTTTTGCACTGAGCTTTTTTTTCCGGCCAACTTCATCCGCGCGAGATAGACTCCATTTATTTGTGTAATTGTACCACTGCTAATACGTTGATAGGATCAATCTTATTAATTATTATTATTACATCCTGCAGAAAAATGATTCTGCACTCATCGTTTCAAATAACTTGACTTCAGATCTTCGGTGCTGAAACTACTAAGAGAATCGTGGATGAACGTATTTTCATGTCAAACTAACAAATGACACAAACTTTTAGTGAGTAAGCTGAAAATACTTCATTTAGATCAGTGTCACAAGCTAAAGTTATTACATTCATCAACAATTCTTTTCTTTTTTTTCTTCTTTTTTTTCTTCTTTTTTTTTTTTTTACAGTGTTGCTCGAGTCAAATGACCCCAATACTACTGATAGATTCCCTCCTGTTCAACATTCAAGGCTCTGTAGGACGATACCTGGCCCTCTTGTTTACCCGCCACTCCCTCAGACTGTGAAAAAGTAAAAAAAAAAAAAACTACACGCTACCTGGTCGGAGAGAGGCAGGGTGGAGAAGGCCGGAACACTTTTGGCCCACTTGATGCTCATGAAGAGGAGGCGCGCCGCTGACTCACACACGGACTCTGTGGCTACCTCGTAGAGGTACATGGGAGTGCCGTTGACTTCATGAGGATACTGGAGAGGAGACGGATCACCGTTACACGCCCGTTTACAGCATCAGGGATCAAATTCCAAAATCCCAGCACCTGGTTCTGTAATGATTAGTGTTGCTTGTGGTGGATTTAGAGGGAGAAATCTTGTAGGCCGATTTGTGGCTCTAATACGGGACAAGAATTTCAACTTCTAACCCTCATGGGAAAAAAAACTAATCCTTTAATATTATTCAGGAAAGCTGTAATACAAAAAACACCAGAATATCATAACCTTTAAGGAGAATTCTGATCATTCTAGATTATTTCATGTTCAGGAAAAACTTGACAGAAGACTACATTTAATATCCTAAACTATACTCAAAAAGGCGAATACTCTGAGTTGTTCAATTCAGTAAACGTATTTCATTCCAATTCAATTAATATGAATGTGTTGTGTATTTAAGCTTAGCCCACTTTAGCAGGTGTGTCTTAAAATTCACAATTCTTACACCAACAAAATATGATTGATTTGATATAAAAGGTTTTTTTGCACAATCAAAACTGTACATTGAGTTTGTCCTAAATGTGTTCATGTAGAACAGACTAATTACCATCAAGTAAAGCCAAATAAATGGGATTTAGTCAAAGGTATGTTCAGTTTAGTTAGCTGTAAACTTACTATCCGTGTTTAAATGATAACGCTGCCTTTGCCCGATACGGTCATGTTGATTGAACCAAGGTTGGTTATTTTTTCTTCCTAACAATGTAATTAAATGATATCTAACACAAAAAAAACAACTCTTTAGTTGTTTAGGTCAATAAATGCCCTTAAACCAATCTCATAAATATATATGTGATAGCTTTTGAAACATAACTGACTTTAGCAGGAGTAGCTTATGGAAGAAACTACAAAATATGATTGATTTGATGCCACTTTAAAGTTTGTAGTAAATCACACAATCAAAACATAGTTAATTAAAGCCAAATTGATAGCATTTTCTTAAATTTATGTTGCTCAATTTACTTTGCTCTCAGCACTCAGCCATGTTCAACAGAGAAACACAAGGCTGAAATTGTAGCACGTGGTTCTGTTATCTCTCACCTTAATAATGTCCTGATATTGAACACAACATAGTTTGGTGGGAATTCTTGACACGTTTGGATTAAGTAAATTCAACTGATGATTTTTTGGAGTATGTACCTTGGGGGTGGGCTGCGCCAGGCTCACTATGGCCTGCCTCTCTGGGGTCGTGGCCACTGCGCTCATCTCCAGATTGTGGGGCTCCAGTTGCGTGACTGTCGTGAAGAAGGGAGGCCCAGGCAGAGAGGATGCCGGGAAATGGGTCGATGATCCGTTCACCTCTTTGTGGCCTCGGAAATATAGGGCGACCTGTTTGCGGATGGTGGACGTCCGGGGCCCCCTCTCGTGCTGAACGGCTGTGATTTGGCACACATGCAGAGGGAAGGAAGGGTTGATGTGATTATTGCCATTTTCTCTGCAGTTTCTTGTATTATAGCTGGTCCTAAAACAATTGGCTGCCATATAGAAGCCGAGAAAAAAAAAAGTAACTGAAGAGGTTACCAAAGTTATAATTCAATTAAAACCATTTACCATCTTTGTTCATGCTGACCTCCAGACACTTCTTCAGGCGGCAGGCTCGGCACTGGTTTCTGTGCGTCTTGTCCACGGGACAGCCACCCTACGCGGGAGACAAACACCATCACACATTTAGATCTCCCTCATTTTTGCAGGTTTCCTGCCATCATCCTCCTGGGAGGTCAATCCTCGGGTGATCATGACGTAGTTGTCGTGTAGTAACCGTGCTGCCCCCTTCCTGAGGAGAAGTATCCCCCCTCTGATGCGCAAATCCTCTCCTTTCACTCACCACATTAGGTTGGATTACACCTGCTATGATACAGCAGCGCCGGTCTTACTCAATGCCAGAGGCATGGCGCAATTAGGCTTAATGTAGGGGGCATCAGGAGGGGAACGCAAGTGGAATCCGTGCGTAAAAGGCGAGCATCGTGCGTAAAGCTGCATCTGTAAGAATACGAATATCCTGGAAGACGTGCGGCTTAATGGTTTGATAGATTGTTCCTTTTTATCTTAATATTTCCCATGATCACTTAATTCATTCTCTGCTTAAATCCATCCATCCATTTGAGGCCTATAATAAGGCGCTGTAAATATAATAACAAGTAGTGGATAAAGTATTCAGATCCTTTACATAGAGTAAAAGTACTAGTACCCCATTGTTAAAATTCTCCATGACGAGAACAACACCTGCATTCAAAACCTTACTTAAGTATTAAAATACTACCAGGGAAATTGAAGTATTTAAGTCAAAGTGCTCATTGTGGGGTGAAATCTTTCCTTTCAGTGTTTCACATCTATATTTGGATTAATATTCCTGCTGCATTAATGTGTAGGCCTATGTTTTTGCTTTCGATGTTAAACGCTGAAGTATAGTTTTTTTTAGCTATACTGTAAAATTTAATAAGATGGATTTACTTCAAAAAAAATATTTGGGAAACTCATACACCGAAAATTACTAAGGAAGGTCATTAAATGTAAGTTGCTAAAAAAGAACAACTGGTATTTAGATTTAAAAACTTAAATGTAATAATAGTTATTTTGGCATTGCACCTTATGGTGTGAATTAATTTAATCTATAAGACCATCATTAGCCTGTTTATCAGTTGGCTCTCCTTTATGTCTAAAGTAAACTATTAATAAAATCAGTCTGTTTTCAACTTAGCAATATTCCTGGGTTATAAAATAGTTTACTTAGTTGAAGAAGTCGAGAATGTTTTTCATTTAATGAGGATACAGTTGATCCTTCATTTTGATCAAAAATGGTATTCCTAAAAGTAACTACTGCTGTCTCACCGTTCGTATGAAGAAGCAAAAAAAATAAATACTCAATGCTAAATACTCCCTTTGAGTAAAGTACATCAGATGTCTACTCAAGCAAAGTACTTGGAATTAAATAAGGGAAAGCAAATGGAATATGTACCGTATGTAAAATAAGCAGCCGGTGCGTAAAAGCTACATTCAGCAACTCTGGGAATATCTTGTGAGACGAGCAGCTTACTGATGTAATTGAGTGAGCGTGAAATTGTATTAATCCCCACAATTGAAAAACATTCCCTTTAATTCTCCCATGATTCCTTGCTTCATCTTCAGAAAAGTAGCTAATGTTTTAAGGGTTGCCACTCAAGGCCTGCAGAGGCTCCTAATGAGAAGAAGACGTAAAATCGAGGGAATGTGTGCGTTAAATGCGAACCCTGTGCGTAAAGCTGCATCCAACAACACTCACAATATCTTGGGAGACATGACATTTTTTGATATAACTGAGTGAGAAGGACAGATTTTTTTTTTAAAACTATAAAAATGTCCATAAAAAGCAAAGACTAAATCTTAAAGGGGTTGCCACTTGATGTATGTGGATAAAAATGGCAGTAAATGGAGTGAAAAAAGATCCTAAATAATGGGGGGGGGGGGAGAAATATAAAATAAGTAATAAATAATTGAAAGAAAATTGAATTGTTGCACAGAATTCGTTCCATCCATCAACGCTTGGAATACGTTGGAAGACAAACAGTTAATGATATAATTGAGTGAATGTGAAAGATTATTAATTACTATAAATAAACATGAGTAAACATTCGCCTTCATTTTCTCAAAAGTTACTTGCTGACTTGCTACTTGCTAATGACTAGTTGTGTCATTTGAATTAGTCATAAACAAGAATGAGAAAGAACATGGAAGCAGTGTAAAATTCTCTCGTAGATATGCATCCAGCTACTTTTGGGCCACCTTGGAAGTAACGCAGTTTATTGGTATAATTGAGTGAGATTTAGGGTTAGGTCGTGGGAATTGAGAATAAGTCTCACAATAGGAGGAGGCCTCACCTGAGAGCCTGATTTACACACGTAGGTCCTGTTCCTGCGAATGCTCCTCTTGAAGAATCCCGAGCAGCCGTCACAGGCGTAAACCCCGTAGTGTTTGCCGGAGCTTCGGTCGCCGCACACTTTGCACGGGATGTCCAGAATCCGACCTGAGAGAGGCCCACATTTCATTCAGTTCACAGAATCCGTCAAACAAGAAGAGGAGATTTGCTCGTTTATTCTTTAGGGAATAAACTAGGACTGTTATTATAATGAAAAATAATGGCACAAATGTTGAATTCGCGTGAGTTTCAGATTGCAGTGGAGGATTTGTTTTTTGTCCCAAACATGCTGTGGACAGTGTCTCCACCGACCATGGGAATCCACGGCGCACATGTTACAGCATAAAGTCCTATGGGCAGCGTCATATCTGCGCTCTCTGTAAAACAATACCCCCAGGGCGCACAATGGAGACATTAGGGGAAAGTGTTAACTTAATGATTTTCCCCCATTGAACCTCGTCTGACTGCCTGGATCTCGACAAGCTGCCAACTCCCCTTCATAATGGGACTCGACAGCTGCTTTATCCCGCAGGTCTATAGGCCCCGGGATTAGGGAGTGACACTGCACCAGGAGAATAATGCGCACCAACTCGTTTCACCATCTCAAATGAAGTGTATGTAAATGGACCCGGTGTAGACGAAAAAAAATCATTTTTTTTTTTTTTCTTCTTGGGTGAAGATTTTGTATTCAAATCTATTGAGGTATGCATATGAGGGGAGTTTCTCTCTCTCGCCCTCTCTCTCTCTCCCTCTCTCCCTCTCTATTCTGGAGGGAAAAGCCGTCTATGTAATTACACTGACGTTTTGCCACCTGCTCATTGATGCGCCAGTGACCCGTCAAAAAGCGTAGCATGGGAATAAACAGCGAGCAGCAAAAACCATGACTTTTGGAGAGAGTTAGAAAGCTTGAATGGACAGATTATTAAGAATCAGAAGGCCGTGCAGGGTGTTTAACTGCCGGTCAGTGCCATGTAATTATCAGAAACATTTACTTTCTATTAAGCATTTAAGAGAAAAACATCATAGGAGTAAATTTTGCTGAGGAACAGCACCCTAGGTACATGCCAAATAATGTATTTTATTTTTCCAATGAATAAAATGCGATCTGTGCTCATTTATTTATGTATTATTTAATGACTCACACTCGCACACATTTACGCGCTGTGATTTTTATTACCTCAAGTGCGCAGAATTCCACCAACTGCAAAAATTACCGTCAGTCAATTAAATAAAAATGACTCAATTTTGCTGTGAAGGTGGGGGGAAAAGTATTTAACTTCCCACTGGGGGGGTCCAATTCGTGCCCATTGTGTGCAGTAATTGCTTGAAGATATATGGCATATTCCATTAAGGTAATCACCATCAAGGCCAAAACCTGCTAAAAGAAGTGGAAATTAAA
This sequence comes from Lophius piscatorius, assembly GCA_009660295.1. Taxonomy (NCBI): domain Eukaryota; kingdom Metazoa; phylum Chordata; class Actinopteri; order Lophiiformes; family Lophiidae; genus Lophius; species Lophius piscatorius. The sequence continues at coordinate 182,191 of VRLP01000608.1, read as the reverse complement.
TGTTTCTACTGAGTCTTTGCTGACCAACCAGAATGACAGGAGCTTGAATGTTATTTTATTGTAATTTAAAACATTTTAAGCCAGCTAAAATAAATTAAGTACAGCTGGAAATGGTTAAAATGAAACATTAAAAGACAATCTGAATCAAAGATAACAGAGTAGCTGTGATTTAACTTGTAAAAACTTAACTTAATAAAATATGAGGCCTACAAGTGGAGAAATGTTTTATTATTTAATCTAAAACCTTAAGTCATAATAGATATAATCAACAATTTATTTTAAAATAACATACTGATTACCTAAACGTGTATAGAAGTGTTGTTAAAAAAATGCGCGCACGCAGATGTAGAAAAACAATACAAAAGAATAATTTATTCCAAAAACTTCTAATAACGTTGTTAATGACTAAAAATGTTTATTATAATATATTATAAGAATGTAAGATATAAGACGCAATAGTTTATTAGACTCTGGCGTAAATATTCTTGCTGGAAATGGCAACAAGTGGCATCAGATGAAACGCAGGAGGAAGATCGGAACACGATCACACATCATTTAATTTCCACGCAGGATTATCACAAAATTATTTTTTGATCAACCTTTAAATATTAAATTAAAAAAGCCAACTTTCTAAGTGCGCTCGGAAAAAAAGTATTGACCCCCTGATAGCATTTCTGCCAACTGACGAGTGACTCTCGGGTGACTTGAGCTCTGATGACAGGAGGGAGAAGAAGCGGCGGTGCAACAGTTGATTTTTACCCTCCGTGTGTGACGGAGGCCCGTTAGAGGCGAGTTATTCCAACCCGCGGGAAGGAATCCGCGCACTTACTTGATTTGACGTTGAGGATATCCAGGCAGCCACTTGTTGATCCTGCAGGTTTGCTCATCATGGAAAATGTATGATAGTGAAAAAGATTAGGATGAATAAAATACTCTCCTCCTGTTCTTCCTTTTTCGTGATCACCGAAATGAAAACATAGAAAAAGGCGCAACGGTTTCCTTTAAGTCTTCACCAGCCGCTATTAGATCACCATTCACATCCAGAGTTGCCCAACTTGGCAGAACCCAAATGAAGAAACATCTTCAGAGAGAATCTCGCCTCCGATCATGCAGTACAGGAGAGCCAGGCTGCAGGAACTGGGACAGCAGCCCTCCAGCCGGTGCGTAAAGTTCGCGAAACGGAGCCTGGAACGCATCCGGCGTTGCCACCGCGTAAGGAAAGAAGACAAATCAGTTTCGGTGATGATTATCTGACAGGTTCCTCCAATCAGGACGAGACGTGACTTTTTGCTGCGCGCTCCTCAAATCAGCCTCAGTAATATTTTTGAGAAGTGTCAGGGGGAGGCTGGAGGCTGGAAGCTGGAGGCTGGAGGCTGGAGGCTGGAGGGTGGAGATCTCCACTTCCTTCATCCACTTGGCTTTCTACTCCAAACTCCAGGCTGACGTCACGGGCAAGAGGGAGTCGTGTGAATGTGGCGCACTCCTGGATCAAGAAGCGCAGCCACTAAAAACACACGTGTTGAATGAGTTGGTTTCACTTCGAGACTTCATGGTTTATAGACAAAATCTCTCTCGATTCAAAAGGATGCTGTAGAAAGCTGATTTCTGACGGGCTCAGATATGTATCTTTTAAAGAGTGTGCTGGAAATCATTTTCTGCACACAAAATCAACTGCGTCTGGTTACGCCGGCTCCTCAGGAGTGAAGGATGGGAGCTCACGAGGCCAACTACTGACGATGATGAGTCAGATGAAGTTGATGCTGCACTGCCTTCACTATAAAGTTCATTAAATCACCCCAGATGTAGATTCTTAGTCCAAGCAAAAAGGCACGGATAGGTTTTTATATCGTGAATAAGTATTAGCCTACTTTACATTGCATAAAAGTTATTTGTCTTTAACTTCTTAAAAGCTTAATAGTCTGATGAATTCCTGCACACTGAGTATATTGCAAAATTGCATGTCTTTGATGAAGCAAGCCTTCACCAACGAGATTTGATCGACTCATCCGGGTAATGGAATCACTCCTATTCTGCAAAAAGCATTTACATCAATTCTTGATCAAAATCATGATCCGGATTAAGACCAAAATCTAATAAATCTATTATTTATTATTATCTATCTATTGCCCCCCTCAAAAATAATAAAAATACATAATTTAGTTTTTATAATCTGGATTATAACCCAGATCTGGATCAAATAGCCCACAGTGGTGGAACATCATGAGTCTTCTGTTTTTGATTAGTCCAATATTTATATTATTTTTCCTGATTTTGGCAAAAATATTCTAATGTTGGAGTCAATTAAAAACTGATCCAGAATATTCAACTTTCCCCTCTTCCAGCTTAAATCACCTCCATATTGTCTTAAAATCATTTCCAGATCCACTAAAATCTAAATCATACTACCAAATGCAATGTCCTTTAACCGGATTATGACATTGGGCTCGAATTGTGCAGAGTGGTGTAACATGGGTTCGACCACATTTATAAGTGGGTTATTAGTATTCAAGTATTTTTCATTATGTTGGCAACAGTTTCTTGCAACATTGGAAAAAGTTGAAATTTGTTCCGGAATCTGGATCCATTTGGTTCGGCCTCCAAATGAAACAAACTCCCTCCATGCATTAGTTCCATCTCTACACAAAATGAGTTCATTTGAAACCTATACCCTAAAATAACTTTTATTGGTTCTTTAGTTCGTTTTTGTCTGGAACCACACAGATTCAAAAAAAAATTATTTGATAAAAAAAAACTTTAAATTTAAAAAACATATATGTAAAAATATGATTTAAAAACATATAACATAACATAAGGTGTATAAACAATTATAAAAATAATGATAAAATAATAAAAGTAAAATAAATGAAAAATAATAATTTGATTGAACATGAATAGAAAAATAATGTTTTTTTACACAATCATACATATTTGTTATCATGCCGTTAATATAATCAAATATAAATAATAATAGAAAATAACAATAATAAAAAAATAACAAGATCAACTAAAATAATCATATGATGATAATACATAAATATATTTATTTATTTGAAGTATACACATACATATTTTGATATAATAATGTTAAAGTAATAAATAATAAAATCATGACATGAAAGTAATAATAAACTTATTACTGTTTATTATTACTTTAATGTCATGAAAACAATAAAATAAATGAAAAGATAACCATACAATAAATAGTTAAAAAAATAATGATTTTCTGACTTAAACATACATATTTGATGAATGTTGAATTACATTAAACATAACACATAAGTTAAATGATATAATAAGAATATATAAATATTAAAATAATAAGAAATATTACAATAAATAAAACATATCTTAAAAATGATATAATACACATAAATGATATTTACACATAAATAATAATATTACTTACTATTATAATATTACTTTTTTTTTATATTTCCTTTCTCTATATGAACCTTAAGATAATAATAATAATAATAATAATAATAATAATAATAATAATAATAATAATAATAATATTATTTTCATTATTATTATTATTTTAATTTTATTTTGCACCCAGGAAACTCGCCTTACGAATAAACGACGCTTATACAATGAAAACATTTCTCTCTCTCGTGACTGCATGTATTTATATATTATTAGCTATTGATGAAGATGAAGTTTTCCCATCTACCCCTTCAGCTCTGACTGATCATATTTTGGGAAGAAGTGTCTCTGTGACGCTCTGACCTTGACAGCTTGCTGATTCTCCTCTCCTCTGTCCGCCTCCAGAAATCCATATTGGGTTTTTAATTGTGTTCATTCCCACGCTGCACTGGAGGCCATATGGATCCAGAAAGTGTCGATTTAAGCGGACAGGCCGGCGCGGGGAGGAGAGGAGAGGCGCACTTAATTGCAATCAGCCATTGTTTTCTTTCAACCTGGACTTTAGATACGAGGAGGAGACTTTGATTCTCCAGCAGAAGAACTCAAAGTCTGTGGAGGTTTTTTATCTCCTCCTCCACAATAAAACCATTATTTCCTCTCTACTTTTAATATTTAGGCATGTTTTTAAATGATCTCTGGATTTTGTTCCCCCCATAAATGAATGCGCGGATAGTTTTGCGCATGTGTGCGTGTGTGTGGGATGGCAGTCGGGGGTAGGTGAATGGTGAACCTAATCTCCTTAACTCGTCCTAATCCTCGTCATTCAGTGATAGCCTTTACACAAATAAAACATCATGGTTTCCCGGGCTGCCTTCTTTCACTTTCCTCTGTATTAGTGACTCCCTTCTCCTCCAACAGTCAATGAAATGACGCAAACAATGGCGCAGCTGGATTGTGTATCTGTTTTTTGGGGGGAAGAGCTCAGAAACCATACACAGAAAAAAGGGGTTTGTTGAATTTACATAATTTTATTACGCCAACTATAGTCCCACAAAATATTTTTTTCTTGCTCCAGATATATTTTTTCCAAATTGTCTGCAGCTAAACTCATGGATGTTGCTTTCAATATTTCCAGGGGACTATTTTATATAAAAAGTTAAGTAAATCGTACAAACCCTAAATAATTTGTTGAATTTATTTAATCAACCATTTCCACCAGTCTGAGTTGTGTTTTCATTTACTTTATCTTCTAAATTAAAAAAGAGAGAGTCATTGTTGGTCGTCTGGACAACCAACAATGACTTTATGGGGCAACTGCAGCATCATCTCTCATCTGTTTGTGCAGCTGTACTAAATCAATCATATTTCATGATTTGATGATTTGAAGATCATGAGATTAGAGATTTGAGACAGTTTTTCCGTTCCATTTATTTCCCAGTCATTCAGGTCCTGGAACATCTGGGTCCAGACAAGACTTTGAGATGTGTTCTAGATCTAACCATGATGTCATTGCAGCATCTTTGTCCAATCAAATATCGTTTATCATTATCCCTGAAATCTTGGAATTGCTCCTATTCTATCAGAATCATTTAAAACAATCCTGGATCTGGACAAGTTCCTGGACAAACACCAAATCTAATGTAGAGCTTCATAGGACGTACAAAAACCAAATTAATCTTATTTTGTTGGTCCAACTGGTTTACATTTTAAGTAACAACTACTACAGTGAGCTCGAGAGTGCAATTATTGAATCACACAACTCCTACAGCTCACTTTTTTTGACACTAAACAATATTTTGCCTTATTTACTTAATTCAGATATGTCAACAATTTCCACTAATCTGAGTTGTGCCCGATGTAATTTATTACATGGATCTGGAAAGAACAGCTATCTAATCTGAACAACATAAAGTTAACACAAAAGCTATTTATTTAACTTTACTTAACAGTCTTCAGTCTTCCTAAAGGATCTAGTCTAGGACAAACTCTATCTGATGTTTTCATTAAGCAATTCACTCAAAACTGTAAAGTTTTCTCATAACAATCATATTCTGTTGCTCTACCGAGTTTTGATTTTAGATGATGCCTGCTGTAGTGGACTACATTTAAAAAGCTTACATATATATTTGGCTAGAAGGACATTTATTGAATAAAACAACTAGCAGAGTTCACTTTTTGAGCACCGCAAAGCCTTTTTGAACAACCTGTGTGTTCTGGACAAAATTAGGGCATTTATGATGTTTAAAAGGTAAGAAATTCACAAATCACTTTATTATTCATCACTTTATTACATTACTTGACTTAAAATCTCTCTTTTTTTTATCATACTTGGTTCACATACCCGTTGATTTTAATTGTTTTTGCATTATTAAGTAATAATGTAATGTTTTTGCATTATTACTCTATGAAAGCAGCCCTTTAAGAGACTAAAAACTTTTCCTACTCTTGTCCTGGATGCTTCAGTTAAACCATCCTCTTACACGCTGCTATCAGCGAGCGCCCCGAGCAGACCAGGCGTGAACCAATAGGCTTTAAGAAGAAGTCACAAAGCTGCACAGAGCAAATAATGAGGAGCGTTCAAGGCTCTTGCAACCGATGATCACACTCACACACACACACATGCCCACACACACGCACACAGACACACACACACAGACACAGACACAGACACACTCACACCAACATACATAATACACACTGACACCCACACAAACACACACGCACACACACACACACAAACAGACACACACTCTCTCTCATGATCATCGTCTTTAATCGATCCTGCCATCTGTGAGACTAGAAATACCAACAAATAGAAACATCCTGGATCCCTTGAGGGTCCTCCAAAGAACTTCAGCACCACGGATAGATCCCAGCACACTGCAGGTTACCTGTCCATGTGCTCCAGAGTTAGGGGAGCCTACATCCCCATATTCCTGGTTGATGAATACAAAGTTCAGTGAGTTATTGAGGGTGTTTTTCGTCCAGGGGGTCTTCCTACATGTGGTCTTCCTACATGTGGTCTTCCTACATCATCTGATTTTAACTCAGTCCCTCTGATAATCCATGAACAGTTTCGATCCTGCCTACCTGACTGAATCTAATTAAAAAAGATTGAAGGTATCTGCTCTCCCATGAGGACTACTCTGCATTTAGCATCAAGTGATTTTAACATTATGATGAACTATGATGACTTAAATACTTTAATCAGGAACTGGAGCTTTTATCTTCCACTCAGTTCAGTGAAATCGTTTTGGATCCCTTTCTGGTTATTTCTATCGTTTGTGCGTATCTCAGACTATACTATTAAAATACAAGTTTTGAACTATAATGTTATTCTATATGTAAAAAGGTATTACGTAATACTTAAATCACTAGAGTGAAAATGTATTCACCTACCCGTAATTTAATATATAGATGTTCCTTTAGCAGGAAAACACACCAAACACTTCTGATGGCTGGAGATCCGTCTCTGACATCATCACTCCGGTGGAATTTTGGCTGACTCTTCTTTGACGAACTGCCTTGAAAATGAAAGGAAAAGATACTTTATTTACTCCGAGGGAATTTCAAGCCCCTGCATTTGACCCATCAGTAGTGGGCAGCAGGATCTTTTCAGGTCCCGCCACAGCATCTCAATGGTGCACATGTCTCCATTTGTTTTTTTTTATTATTATAAAATACAAAATGTAAAGATTATGAGAAATTGTGAGTCTTCAGCTCAAGTGCTGATAAGAATTGTGAAAAAGTTTGAATGGGAGGCAGCAGATTGTTTTGGATTGGGCCACAACAGACAAATGGATGCCTCATCTTAGAAAGACTGCGCTGGAAAGACTGATGAAAATACTTAAAGACACTTCATTTTTAAGTCTTTTTCCCATTAATCCAAGTTCATTTTGTGGAACCGGTTTACATAACTTCTTCAACTTCTCAGCTTTGCTCTAAGACATGTTTGTGTCTCCTCCCTAAGAAAGCTGAGGCTGAAGACGTTTATTCAAGCAAATTTTGTGGAACTGGTTGGCACTAAATCAAATAGATTTAATGTCTAATCTACTCAGCTTTTCAGGTTTTGCTTTTTATCTCAGACAAATAGACACCTAATCTTATAGAGTATTGAGACTGTGCTGCAAAGCATGATAAAAACACTTAAAAATACAGTTTTTTAGTCTTTGTCATATTTATTCAAGCTAGTTTCATGGATCCAGTTTACATATGTGAATAAAGTAAATGTGACGTTTCATCTCTTCAGGTTTCCAGGTTTGGGCTTTTCTCTCCAAATAAATGGCAGTCTCATTTTACAGAAAGTTGATAATGTGCTGCATAGACTGACGAAAACTCTTTTTGTTGTCTGTCTAAAAACTAGCATTTAGTCAAGCTAGTTTTGGGGAACTGGTTGACGTAGCTAAACTAAATAAATATGATGATTCATTTCTTCAGCTTTTCAGGTTTGGATTTTTTCTCGGACATAAGGCGTCTCATCTTCCAGAATACATAGACTGTGCTGGAAAGTCTGATATACAACATTTAAGGATGATGATTCATGAAATCACCTTTAAAAGGTGAAATTAAGATTTATGTTTAAAAGTCGAGAAAGACAAGAATTTACCTATAATGAACTGTTCACTAATTCCTCTGTCACCAATTACAGTGAAGCCAGAACATCCTGGTACAGTCCCATCGCCTTCTCCACCTCTGCCTTCACAAAGTGGTGCACACTTACCCATTTGCCAACAGGCCTCTACCCAAAAAAACCCAAACGCAGAAACCCAAAAGTCTGTGCGGTGCAGTTGGACGCTCTGACAAATCTATTTGGGGCAAATTGTCAGTGAGAAACTTCCGCTCGAACTGCCGTGGACAAAACTGGCTGTTGGGGAGAGCAAATCCCGCTGCATGAGGGTGGGGGACAATGGGGGGTGAATGTGTTGATGTGCGGCCGGTGGCTGGGGAGGGACAATGGACGGATTAGTCAGTCCTCTGGCTGACTGATTTGAGATGGCTCCTCTCAGCCTCTCACCGTGGGGAGTCCCATTGTCCCGCTTCTGATTCCCACTTCTCACAAACTCCAAACAAAAGTCAATCTCTTTCTCAAGGGAGGGGAGGTGGGATATCGACCCGTGTTTCAGCCGGGGAAAGTGACTCAAAAACTTATTTGTGAGAGATGGCTGACTCTCTAACTCCTTTTCCACTCCTCCTGTCTTCTCCTCATCCTCTTCATCGTCAGGCCTGGTTGCCCGGCGCTGGTGGTGGAGGGTAGTAGGATGTCGCATGATCCCGGGTTTTCAGACTGGAGTGGGGCTCTGGGGCACCTGTTGGAGGCTTAGAGGCGGCTTTGCAGCAGAGGTCATTAATATTAAAATATACAGAGATGCCATCACGGGCCGGTCTGAAATCGGTCTGATGTCGCCCCTGGGTTCCCGCTCTGGATGGACCTCTGCTTTCAGTCACTCGTGAAGAGCCTTCTTTTCTTTTTTCTGTCTTCTCTTTTTCTTTCTTCCCTCCCTGAAAAGACTCGTTAACAAATTATGACAGCTGAGTAGAAGGGCTCAAGGCGTTCACGCAACAAAGACAAACATTCGAGTTGCGAAGCGAATGTATCAGTGTATCTACAGTCCAGATTCAGCCGCCATGAGTCCTCTAGAGTGGAGGAGGAATGGTCAACCACACAATCACAAGGTGGTGGGCTTTTAAATCCATTGTGCCAATATTTTGCAGTAACCTGCTGGTAGTTCAATTTCCCTCATATTTACATAGTGCCCCAGTGAGTTAATCTATATTTTAGCCACTTTGTGAGTAAAAACACTTTATGCTATCGTTGAAGATGCTATGGACGTGTCACATAAACGAGACGCTCTGATGGTTCTTTTCCGTGTTCAAGCGGTTCAGATCCTTGAAAAAGTTACGAGCTGAAGGTTCCTTCATTGTGACAACTGCCAAAGATATTTGAACCCATTGTTGTTGGTTCAATGATTTGTTCTTGTTTTTTTGGGGGGGTTTGGTGGTTGGTTTCTTAGTCTCATACACAAACCTTTTTTTTTTTATATCCCCGAAAGGTCAGGGAAACCATGGAATCATCAACGCCGCCGCCACATCATTATCCTGATATCAGATCCTTCATGTTAACAACTGATAAACTGTGTCTTGGATTGTTTAGAAATGTAATGCCTGCATAAACCTTAGTGCGAGGAAGAACTAGATTGATTTTGGGAAAGGTCAGTTGTATGTTTTTGCCACTAGGGGATCATAATTTCTCAAACGTTGATCCGATTTGGTCCAAATTTGGTGCATTTGAACCGCCTCAAAGAGATCTAACTTGTATTTGACATATTTTACTGTGATTGTTCCTATTTCACTCACTATGGGATGTTATCTTCAAGCATGTTGTTGACTTCATAGAAATAGTCAAGTTGAGTCGATATGGACCATTTGAGATTAATAATGAGTCACATTTAATATGAGGAATTCAATCAAGGGGATTGCTTGTACAACGCAGGGGATTGGGGGCTTTTCGAAGATATGCCCTTGATGTTGAGGACGACAGCATTGGCTATGTGGTTGGTTGCATCAGCTGTTCGTTGAGAGTTTGTTTGGTTGGTTTCATGGTTGCTTGGTCAATTAGTTGTTTGATCTGTTGCTGGTTTGTTTTGTTTTTGTGTTTTTTTATTGGTTGGTTGTTTTGGTATCTGTTGGTCACTTTGTTTGTTTTTTAGCTTGTGCATTGGTTGGGTAGCTATTTGGTTGATTGTTTAGTTTATTATTTGGTTGCTTTGATTAGTTGCTGATTGTTTGGTATGTCGATATGCTGTTTTAATTTTTTAGTTCATTCCCCTGGTTGTATTGTTATTTATTTTCATTTATTTTGATGTTTGGTTTGTTGTATCTTATGTCGATATGCTGTTTTAATTTTTTAGTTCATTCCCCTGGTTGTATTGTTATTTATTTTCATTTATTTTGATGTTTGGTTTGTTGTATCTTTGTTGCTGCTTTGTTTATTTGTTTGTTGTGTGTTCATTGTTTTGTTTGTTGACTGTTTTTTGTTTGTTGACTTGCCTTGTTTGATTATGTGTGTATTTGAATGTTGATTTCTTTATTTTTGTTTGTTTTATTGCTTACTTGGTTTGTTTTGACTAATTTGTTTGTGTGTTCTTTGCTTTGGTTGTTTGTTGGTTTGTCAACTGGATTATACTGAAGCTACCAAACAGATTTTCATAAAACTATATGAAGGGAAGATGCACTGACAACTGTTGGAGAAAGATCATGTAGACAAACATACAGACAAACAAACAAACATGGTTGATCACATGACAACCGCCACCCACCTCTCATTGGTGGAGGTAATTTCAAGTGATCAACCTACAGCAGACAGCTTAAGTGATGAGAGTCCTCCATCACTCTTTGTTCTTTTAAATCTAACAGCTCTTCTTAGAGTAATGTTATTTTTTTAAGTAATATAATTCATAGCTTCCCTCTTGTGCATCGTGTATAAACAACAACAAAAAAAACTTGGTCGTCTCACCTCTTGAATACCGTACTATACATAATACCATGTATATAAACCTCTTGTGTTTGATTACCTCGCTTTTTTCTATATATTTTATTTATATTTCTTTATTTTTATTTTCACTTTATCTTATGTTATATTTTGATACTGCTGTTTATTTTAGTTTTTTGATTTTTGCCTTAACTAGAGCTGCCAATGTGTGTTTTTAAAACAATGAAAATAAAGCTATTCTATTCTATTCTATTCTATTCTATTCTATTCTATTCTAGACATAAACTTGTGTGTTCTGGGTGATTTTAAGAACCCTGTTATCTATTATTTTACCAGGGTTTAAACGTCTAAAGAGTTTTTGGTGAACTGGTTTCAGCTTGACAGGGGGATAGTTCTTACTTTATCTATATTTTGACCATCGGTCTGATGTCTAATATTCAGATCCTGATGTCACTCAGTGGGCATTAACAGGTCATGTTCAGAGGTCACGGTTTTCTTCTCGTCATTAACCTTCGGGGGGACGCTGCTGTTATCTGGAGCTTCACCCTCACCTTGTGAGTTTTAAGACACCCCCAGACGCTGACCGGACCGGTCGTCACGTCACCTTCATATGTGTTTGTTACATGACCAAAATCTCTTCTTTGAATGCTGATCATTTGATATCAGAACATACCGTACACATCATGGATTGGATTATTAGTTTTTATTGCTCCCTGTATTCTTTTAAATGTTTATGTTCCTCAGCATATTTTAGTTTATCTTCTGTTTCCTGTCTGATTTGTCTTTCATCTGTTTCTGCTTGTCTCGTCATTTCCTGTGTATGTTAACGCTGTGTTTCTGCTCTCTTTTGCTAGTTCATCCATGTTTCTTGGTGGTGATTTCCATTGCTCTAGCCACCCATCTTATATCTAGAACTACTTCTCCTGATCAGGGCCACGGGGGACTGGAGCCTATCCTAGCCACCACTAGGCGAGAAGCGGGGTTTCCCATGGACAAGTCGCCAGTTCATCACAGGACCGACAACCGTTCACACTCATATTCACACTTAGGCGAAATTTTAAAGTAATCAATCCATCTATATCACTTGTTTTTGGACTTTGGGAGAAGCTGGAGGATCCGGGGAGAACCCAATCAAACACAGGAAGAACATACACACTCCACAAAAGAAAGGCCCCTGAGGTGTTTTTGAACCTGGAACCTCCTTGCTGTGATGTAACTCAGATTGTTGTTGTAACAGTGTGTGTGCGTCACTAGTTACCGTTGTGCCAGTGGCAACATGCCTCTCTGATTGCCGTGGTAACATGTGTCTCTGATTGCCGTGGTGTTTGTCTCTGGTAGTGGTACTATGGGAATCAGAGACAAGAACGCACCAATAAATATGACGGTTAATATCCTGATTTAAGTCGTATTTCACAAACCAAAAAACAATTCATCTACATCAACAACTACACCTCCACTGCAAAGGTGTGCCCCATGGTTCAGTGTTTGGTCGTCTCCTCTTCATCCTCTACCTCCTCCCTCTTGGGAAAATAATCCAATGTCATGGTCTCCTCTTCAACTTTTACACCGATGACATCCAACTCTACATATCCACTAAATACATCACCACTACAGCTTCCAACTTCCTCCAACTCAACTGTGAAAAGCCTGACTTGATAAGCATTGGTCCCAGTTCCCTCACCAAAACAACTCTAGACTTCTTCCTCAACATCGACATTCCCCTCTGACTCCCTTCCCTCACGTCCGCAACCATGGAGTCATCTTCAACAATTACCTCTCCTTTCAACAGCACATCAATCAAATTGCCAGATCTGCCATCTTCCACCTCAAAAACATTGCCAGGCTGGTTCATCCCTCTCCTTCACTGCTGCAGAGACTCTGATCCACGCTTTCATCACATCCTGACTGGACTACTGCAACAGCATTCTATATGGCGCAACATCAAAAAACCTCAAACTCCAATACATCCAGAACTCTGCTGCACGTGTCCTTACCCACACTAGCTCCCAGGATTACATCATCCCTGTCCTCCAGAAACTCCACTGTCTCACCGTCCTACAGCGTATCGAGTACAAACTCCTTTCCCTAACTACAAAGCCTTCCAAGACCAGGAACCCTTCCACATCACAGACCTCATCCACCCTCTAAACCCACCACGCTGCCTCCATTCCTCTGATGCCAACCACCTCTCTACACCATTCAGGACCAAGCACCAGACTTGGGCTGACAGAGTCTTGTAAATTGCTGCCCTCTCCCTCTAGAACTCACTCCCCAAACCCAGCAGGGACTGGACTGACCCCTCCATGTTCAAATCACTTCTCAAGACCCGCCTTTTCAGATCTGCTTTTAACCTGGAATCAATTAGCGATTTTTATTGCTGTTAACTTGTTATTTATGTACCTGTATAAAGACTTGAGTATTCATGAAAAGCACGTAAAATGTATTATTATTATCATCATCATCATCATCATTATTATTATTATTATTATTATTATTATTATTATTAATATTATTATTATTATGAAGTAGTGGAGACATCAAATTGAATCTATTTTTATTAAATTAAGTTGGAACTATTCCAAGTTACTAAATTGATCAAGTTGCATCGATCCATCTCAAGTATCTTGATATTTAACAAATATATATAACTTGATATATAATAAATATGAAGTAAGAACAATTTCTTATTACTGAAAAAAAACAACATTTATTCATGTGGAAATATGTGTCATGATGTTTTAAAGTTTATTCAAAGAGGTATTTTTTTGTGTGTGAGCGTCTGTCATATTTTTTGGAGGCTGAAGATGAGGAGTGATGAAAGCACCTGGGAGACACAGGGTCCTTTAGAAACACCCGAACAATGACGAGGGCAAAGAGGCACTTGTTGTTTTTTTCTAGATTCACCACATTTTCTCAATCATCCACCACCACCACCACCTCCACCGCCACCACCACCCGACAACTCAGTGCTTTCCCATCCTCAGAGTCCCTCAAAGTTTCAGATGCTCACAATGCCCAGATGCTGTCCTTTGGCCCTTTACCCCCCTCAACCCCGAGCTATCATTCATAACCTTTCTGTAGAGCTGGGAGTGAAAGAGGTGGGATAAGGGAGAGAGAGGTGGGGGGGAGCGGAGAGCAACATGGCAGCTTATTTAGAAGACTTCCTTTATTGGAACATGTGCAAGCAGTTCACTCACAAAGGACTTAAATAGGATATTTTCTGTTCCCTATAGTTGCTTTCCCCTTTTAAGTGCCGAGGCAAAAAAAGTAAGTTTACAACTCCCTCCTCAATGGGGGCTCTTCACTCTCAGGTTGCGGGGACCTGAGTGACCTAGGAAAGTTAATTAGGAGGCGAACAAAGAGCGAGCTGGAGCAGAATGCCTAGCCTCTCCTCCAGCCAAAGATGTCATCCATTAATTAGGAAAATCTTTAAGGTGGCCTTATTGAATTTACAGAAAGCCCTGTGGTTGGCGGGCAACAGTTTTTTGATCAAGCCCTGACTCAAACAATGCCTTTCTGGGGGTTAAAGAAGAAGAAGAAGGGAGGAGATGGGTGGGGGGGATGTATGGGTTTGCGGCGCAGTACAGTTTAATGGCGGGGGTAGCTGGCGATTGTGACAGCTCAGATTCACATGGGTATGGGGGCATAGTTTGGGGATGATGTCATGCAAAGGCAACCTGGGGGCTTGGGAAGCAAGAAGGAGGGGGTACTGAGCTTGAGCCACAGGGGCCACTCAAAGTTAACATCGCTGCCTGCATCTGGGCCAAATCCTTTTCTTCTGGCTCAGGAGAGGCTTTCCTGAACGCCAAGCCCTCCACCACTGACCCCCCCACTCCCTCGCTCACAAATCAATTCTAACTCTACGCTAACTGGTTAGCTAACTGCCTTTTCTCTCAGGTCTAGGTGCCCATTCATCCTCGGCCAGCTATGAATAATATAACTCGTAGTTAAGTCCATCTCGGTCTGTTTAATCACGTTTCACTTTGGATGAAACAATATTTAAGAAAGCTTTAATTCTTGAAACAACTAAACAATTCTCGCCTCACAGCCAATTTGAAACCTGGTCATGTCAGATTTACTTTGTTATTGTCTTTTTTCAAATATTATTTAAAGGTCAATTTTAAATTTTCACAATGACCTTGTTTGGTCCGGATTTACAGGCTCTTCTGTTTGGTCAAAACCTATATATATATATGTGCATATACTGTATATATAAAATAAATTAATAATATATTAATTTTAATTAATTTGATTAAAAAGTAATCATCAGTACGTTTGTTCAAACAAATGTCCCGCCTCTTTCTGGAATGATGGCCAGTCGTACTTTTGCATTAAGGGGTGGCACTGTTTTGTAAAGGTGGCCCCCTCAGCTCCCCCGACCTTTGAATGTGCCCCTGGCTCTAAGTTCCTCACTCATTCACTTTGTGGCATTAGTGACCACAGCAATATGTTTTTTTAATTTCTGCAAGCTGTTATGATAAATAAAGTGTAATTTAAAGAAAGTTCACTCTGCAGATTTTATCCATCGTCAGTGCTGTGTTATCTATGCATGTGTCAGCAGATTTAATGCCGACCTCATGCACATACAGTATCTGTAGTACTGATACTGTAATATCTGCACCTGAACAAGTTGGAGAAGTAAGACACCAAAAAACAAAAAGCAAAAAAAGAAGAAGAACTAGATACCAAACCCGCAAAAACATTGGATTTGGTAAATGTTCTGTTTTATCCTATAAAATGAATACATAATTCTATATAAATGTTATTGCAATTATCGTTATTTCTGTTGTAATTCATATCTATAAGACTATTGTAATAATAATATTTACAATAATACATTTTCCTCATTTTTTGCAGTTAAAATAATAATTGAACATATAAATTAAGGAATTTATACTGATTTAGGTGGGAATTAAATTAATGAAAAAGAACATTTTTTTTCTTTTTTTGAAATGTGTAGGATAAAGCTATGAGTCATTACTTATTATTGATAACTTTAAATCGAAAATATCTTTTAATTGTCCTCTAAACATGTTATCTAATCTTAGAAATATAGACTAATTTATTTACTATGATTATTTTTACTTTCAGAAAAAAAATGACTGGAAAAAACAGCATCGATAACATCTTCCACTCAGCTTCCCTTTAAAGCAGGTGAAAAGAAGTTTATTCCACAGTCTAATAAATTAAAAATAGTAAAAAAAAATAAAGTACAGGTGATACCTGTCATTTTAAATATTAATTTTAAATATTAATTTTTAAAAATGTCTGAATTAATTGTTATATCATAGAGTTATGTTGAATTTAATAAACAAAGTTATGTCGCATTGAATCAACACATAACGTCGTAGCCACAAAATCTCTTTAATGTCTTTATTTTTACTTTATTAATACAATGAAACTCCCTTGTTTTAAATGTCAAAAGATTAAACTGTTTGGTTCATTCAACACAAAAGAGTCATGTTAGTCAAACATCATGGGTTTTTCATTTCTTACAGTGCATGAATCCAAACTTCTTATGTAACATCTAACTGGCATAGAGGAGCACACACAGCAGCTTTCCCAGACTTAATCAATGAAACCAGAAAACAGCGAGTACAAACAGCGGTAAACAGACTTGTTTACATGCTGACAGTCACATGCATGTTCATGCAATATGCTGGCATCCTGTCCGTGCGTCTCCTGGAACGTGACCCCCTCACCCCACCCCCTCCTGGGGGACTAATTTGAGGGGTGGGACCATGTGTTTTGTTGCTTGTCAGAAACAATCAGTCCCGGCCTGTTACGTTTACAGCACTGCGTGCTCTCATGGCTCTGAGCGGGGGATCCCACAGACACTCTCTCCGATCAGGAGGGGTGAAACCTCACCAGCATCTGGGGAATAGTCTCTAGAAGCTGCACAGCAGCAGCAACTTTTTCATCTAGAGTTGATATGGCGCCTGTTTCCCCTCACAGAGATGAAGCTTAAAGTGAATAACAACTTTATTTATCCGGCCCTGTGTCGTCTCCACCCCTCTCTTGTCCTCCATCCAGGCCCTCCCCCTCTTCTCTTTGGGCACTGGAGGTTGTCAGCCGGGGTTTATGTCCAGTTCACTGGAGCTGAAAGAAGTCAGTTTCATGTCTTGTTATGGAACAAGACGTCTCTGCCTCTCAGGAGTGATGAGAAGTTGTCTGGGTGTGCGGGGAGGGCAGGGAGAGCAGGGGGAGCAGGGAGCGGGACCGTCCCCTGGAGGCGACCAGCAGTGAGGAAGTCAAAGCTGCTTTTGTGTCTGCCATAGGCTGCATGTTTGGTAATTGTCCCCTCCTCCTCCTCCTTCCTCGATGTGGGTGCACACCGGACTCTCCAGGATAGATCCCAACCTGAGCGGACCACGGGAGACTGAACAACATCTGACTGAACAACATGCCACCATCAGAGATGAACTGATGACCTCACAGACGCCTGAGACAAACAGATAAATCCGGGCATGTGAGGTTGGATGCAAACTGATCTAGAGCTGAAAGAGTGACACCTGTAGATCTGATCTGGTCTTCAAGTCCTTCAGGTACTGCAATTAAGCAGAAGTATCAATATTCAAAAACACAAGTATCAGGTACATAGATTTAAATTAGTTTAAGATTATTCTGTAAAAAGCGTGTGTGACAGGTTATTAGATCGTATGACATCACAACACTCTTAGAACTAAACATAAATGTTGTTTGCATTACATGACTTTTTAGGTTGAAAGAACTAAATAATTGCATTTTGACAACATGAACAGGAATGTTCTATTGCATCAATGAAATACTAAGAGATTTTTGAATGACATGGATGTATTTAATTAAGCCTACATAAATATGTTTAAAAAAATTTAACAAACCTGTGTTTAGTATATGCAACATAATCACGTTCAGTAAATGAAACATAGATGTTTGAATTACGTTTTTGTGTTATATATATGTATAATAGTTGCATATTTTTACATTACTTTTATTACATTAATGTAATAGTAACAGGATATCGGAGGTTTAGTTAATCCAAAACCGTTGCTTAGTACATGCATAACATAATTGTGTTCAGTAAATGAAACATAACTTTGTTCATTAGGATCATTATTCCTATATAATGTAGCACTGAACACGTTTTGTTGTCATTTGCTTGGTAGCATTAGTAATAATTACTTTTCTAATATTTTTTCCATTTATTCCACATGATGCTGTATATACTGTACACTGGTTGACAGAAGTAAATTAGGTAAACGGCATGTTTTTGTTTCTTACGCTGTAAAATATAATTAGTTGGTTTCACTTAAAACAAATAAGGAAACTTATTGCTTCAAAAGTACTAACTAAAACTAAAGTAGATTGTTAAATGTTAATTGTTTAAACTAAATACAGTGTCTTCAGTTTTCACAACTTAAATTGAATGTTCTACTTATTAATTTTGATGTAGTCGGTTTCCCAACTTTTTTTCGAGTGAAGCCAATTTATATATGATTACACAGCCATAACATTATAACCTCTGATTTGTGAATTCAGAATTACATTTATTACCTCGTTACGATGGCAGCTGTCAGAGGCTGGGATATATCAGGCAGCAAGTGAACATCTTTTCCTAAAATTGATGTAGAAAAAAGGATGAATGGACAAGTCTAAGTAGCTGAGCGACATTGACAAGGTCAGGCTGTCATGGTTGGATGCCTGGGTATGGGCATCTCCAGAACAGCTGGTCTTGTTGGGGGTTCTGGTCTGCACAGGTTTGGACTTGCCAAAATGGAAACAGTTTTGTTCTGATAAAGGGAGGACCTACAGAATACAAGTCTTTAATGTTATGCCTGATGGTGTGATGGAAGATACACAACCAGAAAGAAGTGAGTACAGGTATAAAATTCCTTCGGTGCTTCATCATCAACATGGTCGTTATCAGCATTTTTACCTCGCAACTCATAATTTTAATCTTCCTCATCATCTGTGACGCCATTATCATAATCAAAGGCATCATCATCTTCATCAGCTCCACTATACTTGTTATAATCACCCTCATGTCTGTCTCATCATGAGAGTAGTCACCTTTTTCCTCGCCACCTCCTAAATACGACATACAGTATATACCCACCCTAAACCCTCTGAGGTCTGAGATCACGCCGCCATGGACTCCACCTCTCCCCCCAGCGTATTTTTGGGTTCAGTATGTTAATGCCGTCTTATCCATCCCAGCGGGCACAGGACATCAATGTGACATCAAAAAGACACCGGACACTAGAGATGGTTTAAGAGATGGTAGATTCAAGCATGAGTTGGAGTTGAAGTCAAAACAGTGGTATTACATCCATGCTGGACAAACGTTGAGTTTTGGATGGACTACAAAATTTGGTAGGAAACACATGCAAAGGAAATCTTAAACACTCTCAGTTTATTTTCATTTTATATGGACCAAAATACCATCCCGATCATGTCAGATATAGATTCTAAATTTTTCAACCTTTTGTATAGATGTTATCCATTAACTAATTCTGATCATCCAGGTGATAGCCTGACCCCGTGGTTGAGGTGTCTACCCGTTTGGTGCTTCCAAAGATGTAGCCTTCTCAGTTGGATGACATAGAAAAGCAGTAACTAAGCACGTTCAAGGGCTGTACATGCGCATAAATATAAGGCACTTAATGCACGTTACTTCAGTACTGTAGTATAGTTGTTGCATAGTTGGGGGCTCAGGAGCTAAAGCGGTCATCCCCCAGTCAATATGGATTTTTTGGTTTATAAAAGACGAGAATAAAATTTAAATGTGTTGTTTATCCAAGGTGCAGAAAATGCATAAATATTGCTTTTTGACGGATATAAAATGTTGAATTTTTAAAAATTCAACATTTTCTATTTACATTTTACATTTGTCCAATTTTGGATTTTGGTTTCAAGTCAAGAATAGGTTTTGACGTCCACACAATTTTAATTTCCAATTAAGATCGGTGTTTGAAACAACGATGTCACGAACCATCAGTTATTTTGATGGCCCATGCCATCTAATGCTACTTTGATGTCCTGCGCATAACATGTTACTTGTATGTCCTTTGTCATCTTATTTTACTTTGATGTCCCGTGCCAGCTGTGATGTCATAATCACTGTAATGACATTTCTTCCTCATCTCTGCGGTTTAAGTAACGGCAGTTGACATCCTTGTAGTTTTATAAGTACCTCCGCCAAGGCACTTTGCTTTTCTTGTTCTACTTTGGTGTCCAAACACTGGGGGACCAGTCTCTTGGGATATATGTATTATTCAATTCAGGACCTGGACACATTTCTGCTCACTGGGATCTCCCTGCAGTCTTTGGGCCTCTTGTCGACTATAAAAGATGAAAACAATAATCCCAAAGTTTATTCCATCACGTTTTTGGAAACATCCTCCAGAGTCCTGTCAGAGAGTCTAACAGTTTATTTGTGGGAATCAAAGTGAAGACTATCAGTTCTCCCCTCATTTCATCTCACTTTTCTCCCTTTCAAAGCCTGGCAGAAAAGGCTTTCCTTGATGTGCATCAATTGTCATCCTGCGGCTCAGGGGCACTTCGGCGGCCAGTGTAGCGGGCGAAGTCAGGGCTAATCCCTGGAAGAGAGGCAAATCACGGGAGAGGAGAAAAGCAACAATAACCAAGTCAAGCGTATAAAATGAAAGCGAAATCTCTATTATCACTACCCGCGATTCCCAGCACCGTGGTGAAAATCAGGGTTGGTTTGTGATTCGAGTCAGATGCCTAGGGAAGAATATGGGGGTCCCCGCGGGTTGGGAGACTCACACGACGAAAAGGGTAATATTCTGGAGAAAAGGGGAAGAAGAAAGCCCTTCTCCCATCCCGACATAACCATTTAATGCAGTCTGACTTTATGTTGTATAGAGAGGGGGCAACAAGAAAGGAGGCACAGTTCTCCGGTGAAAGAATGAGGTTTTTGGCGGATTAGGGACGGCCCGGAGGATGAAGAATAACTTCTGCATAACTTTACAGCTATTTTCTCTCCCCACGCCAAGAGCCAAGTTTAAGGCTCCATTGGTCTGAGTTAACCCCTTTTGTGATCGTGCAGCTAAAGTTTCCTTGGAGAGAGGGAGAAAAGTGGGCTGAAGAGACACGTTACACAATGTTTGTGCACTCAAAAAATAATTACACCTAAAACAGGGAATTTAAGTAAATAATTACATGTGAGAACTCAATATTATGATGTAACTTCAATGTAAACGGTTACATTTGGTACTTTTCAGTCTTTTCAGTCATATCCAATAATCAAATAATTTATATGGGATTTTCTTAAGGGATAACTCATTGGAAATACATTTATTTTATTTATAATAGTCAAAATTAAACAAAAATTAAGTTTATGTGGACCTTTTCTGTTACTTAGTATTTAATAATTAGAAAAAAATGCAGTAATTATGTTCGATATTTGAGTTTTGTATATAATGAGACAAAATTATTTATTATTATTATTATTTTTTCTCATTGGCTCAACATAATCGAAAAATACTGTACTAACTTTAACCATTTACATTTAAGTTTTCAATACATTATGTATTTATTATCATATATTAGTAATAAGGTTAATGACTAGTATGTAATATATTAATATATGTTGTATATTATTAATTTGTTATTATATTATATTTCATTATATTATTATATGATGAATGATAAAATAAAATAAAACTTTATTAATCCAATTATCATTAATAATTGTAGATTATTATACTGTTAATATTGATTATAGTTAGTTTATACTGTGTGATGACTGAGTAATCTTAAATTAAATGTGTAAGTTTGATTTTTAATATTGAATTATAAACATATGAATAGTTTCATTGAGTTATAATAAGGTAATAAGTTCCCTGTTAGTTATATGTGATCATTAAATAGAAATATAAGGTTCATATATGAGTTTTGAAAGTTTTATTTTTAACCTTAACATTGTAAATACACAATAGAAAAAAAATTGTATTAAGTTTAAGCGTTTACATTGGGCTTAATGGAACTTGTATATGGGAGTAAAATGATTAATTTAACATTTTGAGTATGATTTATTCTTAGTGGACAGGGTTAATTATTAACAATATTTATATTCATGAAAATATTCTTAAATTTACATGCAAATACCTTACAGGACAAGCGTAATGAGTATAATTTGATAAATTAGTCACATACTTTTACTTTTCTTTTGACAAAGGTTATTGTATAATACATTTATTAGGGCCATTTTTACACTTTTTACTCCATTACATTTATCCAAAATCGACAAATTAAGATTTCAAGTTACCTGCAAAGAGAATTTCAGAAAAAACTGTCATATGATTCATGAATGATTATTTCCATTCTAAATGCAGCTCTCAAGTATATAATGCACTTCCAATTATTCACTGTTTATACTTCACATATTAAGACTTTACCTTACAGTCATGTGCAGAAACACTATAAGAAAAGACTATAACCGCTTTTAATAGTTCCATTTTAAATGCAGCATTATTCTTATGAACTACATTGCTCATAAATAGTGTAAAAAAGGATATTAGCTACCAATTTACAATAAACTTCGCCTCACTAAGGGTTTATAAATTGTTTATAATTGGGTTGTTATGAGATATTAGGTAGTAAAGAGTTCATTAATCCTTAATAAACAATTAAAAACCGTTATGACACAATTTTCAGCCGTCACTATATGGCAAAATCAAATCATGGCTATATTTTTTAATTAATTTATTCTGATAAATTTTACAACTTTCTGTCTTTTCCTTTTATCAGTCTTCATGTCAAACAGGAATGAATGGTTATGTTGACATTTAAGGAGTACATTCTGAATAAGGATCCACAGTTGAATCTACAGTGGATTATCAGCAAATGGAGAAGACTTGGAACAATGGAGAACCTTTACAGAAGTAGACAACCTTCTAGATTCCTCCAAGAGCAGAGGGAAGGCTCATTCAGGAAGTCACAGAAAGGTCATAAAGGTCAGAGGTCATGTACCCACTATTCATAAGACACTTGGAGAGTTGTGGGGAGAAAGCCACCGTTAACCCAGCAGATAATTAAGACTTGGCTAATTATACCCACAACAGACCTTGATGACCCTCAGAGCTATCCATCACAGCCTCCCCACCTGACTCTACCTGCTGTATGTCTTCATACCTGACTTCAATCTGGTTCACCATCTCACATGAACACTGCTCTACATAACCCCTAGCTCTGCACACCATTTTCCGTCTGATCGTCGATTTACCACAGCGCCATCCGCACTTAAGATACTTTGTAATTTTACACCCACAAAAAGTCAGAGAAATTACGGAATTGTCTTCGCCGCTGCTGTGTCCGCTACTGTGTCCGCTACTGTGTCCGCTACTGTGTCTGCTTCAGATACTTAACTGAAAAATTGTCATGGATCATTTTCAAATTTGATACCTTCATAAACCCTTGGGAAAGGACAGGTCACAGTAGCGGGCCGCAATTTCTCAGCCGTCGGTCAGATTTTTAGTCCAAATTTGATGCATTTGAATCGACTCAAAGATATTTGTCTTGTATACATGTCATATTTAACACATTAATGTGAGTATTTGTCATATTTTATTGTAATTGTTAATATTTCGCTTGCTAGTTTAAAGAGTTTAATCAGGGTTCAATGTTCAATGCTTGCTTACAACGCAGGAAATTGGGGGCTTTTCAGTGATAAACCCTTGCTGTTGGTGACGACAGCGTGGGCCTTGTTGTTTTTGGGCTTTGACTCATTGAGGCTTTCTCACCCATGTTCACTTCTCCAGCTCATGTGTTCACTTAGAGACCTCTGGTCAGCTGTCAGTTTTCAAGATGTTGGAGGATTCTGCTGTGCTTCTGTTGCTGTGACCAACTGCCTGTCCTCCTCCTACAATCGATCTTTTTTTTACAATAAACTCTTCTTGTTCTTTCTTTTCTTCTCATCGTCTCTCTGTGTGTTAACTCATCAACTTCAACCTGTGTTGTTTGTAAGGGCTATATGATATACAATATAAAAAAAAAGGATATAAATCCAAGCCTTTCTGTGCCGAAGAACTTTGTTTTTATGTCTTATTCCTATTAATGATCTCACAGATTTGACTGTTTAGAGAGGACTGTTTGTTGAAATCAGGTTAATAACCTATTAACATCACAGATAAAAGCCTACATCGTCAACATGAAGCATTTTAATGCAAAATCTGTTCCTTTATCTTCCTTGAAAGCAGCTCTTTTGTGTTTTCACGCTGTTTTAGATCTACCTTTACTCCTCTCTGAAAGGCTGGTTATTTTTTCGGCGCATGAGGACCCTGCAGCTTTGTTCTGTGTTCTCCCTCCCCCTCCCCCGTACTTCCAAGTTATCAATAGGTATCCCTTTTTCTGACCAGTGTTACCATTAAGAGCACCAAATCACGAGGATCCTCTCAGTCCTGAAGGGCTCTCATCATCACCGTCATCTAATTTACAGCCCTAATTAGTGATTTTTGTCTTCTTGGTTTCTCCATCAATCAAATGCTAATGAAGGCATCTCCCGCCAGCTGACAGTCATAATGGTCATCTCAGATACTAGGAATCATAGGCTGATTTTACTGATTCACAGAGAGTTGTCCGAAAGTCATCAATCTACTGCCACATTAACAGTGAGGTGCTCTATACTGCAATGGACTCTGGGAGAAATAAAATGCCACTTTAAGATAACATAATTGCTAACAGGAATGTAAACTCTATTGCAAACAGCATAACATCATGCACTCAAAAATGTGCAGATAAAAAGGGCTCCCCTCATTAGGTTTAAGTATTTATAATAACAGAAAAAAGGGAATGCAACGTTTTTCTATAATGTTGAGACAATGTGAATGAAATAACTAAATTAACAGTGATCAGTTACAAGAGAAAGCATTTTGGACTGCATTAGTCTCATGTATGATACTTGATTTATGCTTCAATGAATTAATTTATGCATTAATGAGTACAACATGTTCATTTAGATGTACGCATATTTTATATGTACAATATGTATACATATACTTTGATTTTATGTAATCAGATGAAGTTAATTAATCTTTTTACTTTGACTCAGCAGCACGGAAAAACATTTGCTTTGACTTTATGAGATAAAATTAGACGGAAATTTCATGTGTACATACCTAAGAGTGAATAATTTGGGAAAATACATTTCATATGACTGTAGGAACTTGATAGATAAGTGTTTATATTAATATTGAATAATTGGCAGACATACTACCACCTGCTCAGCCGTTTCAATGACGACTGCTTTGCTAACAATGTCAAACTTAATCTTTTGTGTATTCAGAAATGTCCATATTCACGTGAAAAACATTTTAAAATCCTCTACATGCCGCAGGTGTCCAGCAACTGAGGAAGCAAATCAGTGCCAGAGCATCACTGATCCACCACTATGCTTCACTGTAGGTAGGGTGCTCTTTTCAGGATATGCTTTATTCTGCCTCACCCATACTAACCTGATCCATACAGCCCACACTGCAAGGTAAAATTTTTTCTTTTTTTTAATGGGAATTTAAAGGAAAGGTGCGGGAACTCAAATTGGCATACTACTTTTTTACTTCCATTTCTGTGACAACAGTTTTTCTAAAAGTGGAAAAACTTTTCCTCTGTGTTTTATACAACACAGCTCACTGCCATCTCCAGATGTTCTCCAATGACTCAGCCATCTTCTGACACATATCAGAGGGGAACCATCCGGAGTATCGGAACACCATCAAGAATTAATTTGTGGACTGGGGTGAGGTCAGTCACCTTCGGATTAATACCACCTACATTAAGGAACTGGTGATTGACCTCCTAATGAGGACCTCACACATTACACCGGTGTACATCCAGGGTTTGGGAATCGAACAGGTGAACTCATACAAATACCTGGATGTTCACCTCAACAATAAACTGGACTGGTCGGTAAACGCATATGTCCTGTCATGAAGGGCCAAGGTCGTCTCCACATCCTGAGGAGACTGAGGTCATTCGGAGTGTGCAGGACTCTGTTAAAGCACAGAGCAAGAAGTTCAAATTCTTCTCTGGCCTTGGTGCCATTTATTCTCCTCTGCGAATTAACGTGGGTACACTCTTTGGAGTGTACTCCAAAGAGAGCTAGCGTACTCTTTGTACGCTAGCTTCCAGCTACAGCCCAAAAGACTAGAGGAACTAGCGACATGTAGTTGGATTAGTGACCATCAATGGTTGTTTCTACGAGTTGACCCTGTGGTGAACTGGGGGTCCAGGGCGTATCCACCTTCTTGTGCAATGTCATCTGGAGTCTATCCCAGGCCCTGTCTATAACCCTGAACAAAATAAGTGGTAAATGAAAATCAATGAATGCTACTAACAGCACTTCTAATGAAAAAACGAAATGTGTGAGACATTGTGAAGTTAATGTGTTACTGGATGAGGGCCAGCTAATGAAGGTTCTAGGCTAGGATCACATCTTCTCTCCGAGGGGATATTAAAGGAATTGGGATCATTTGAACAATTTGCTGATCTCTGGTCAGGAGAAAAAGAGTTAATGAGCTACCGGTTTGGTGCCATGTGCGGTGAGAGCAGCCTTTAGAGGACATATTTAGCGTCAGAGCTGTGCGCGGGCACGTATCAGAATAGGCCACTAATGCCGCGCGTACTCTCAACACCCATTTTCATTAGGCGCTGATGACTGCGGGATGGATGCGGCCTGCAAGTTATCAAGAGCCACTAATTTCACATTAACGGCCATTGACTGTGGCTGCTTGATTCGAGGGGGTTTCTGACAATTATCACAATCAGGACTGGAGCCCAAACCGTTTACCTTGACTCCAGAATTATCAAGTATGTTCCGAGAGAACATCGCAAAATTGTATGGTGTCAAAAACCTGCAAATAATGAGAGCAGGAACAGATATGTCCCTCATGCACACACACACACACACGCACGCACGCACGCACCACACACACAAACACACACGCACACACACACACACACACACACACACGCACACACACACACACACACACACACACACACACACACTCACACCATAACATAAGAACCAGTGACCCACACTACGCTGGTGATTTGAGCCCATAAGGGGTTCATATTTTACACAGAGGGTCAATATTAAGTCAAACATTCATGCACATTCCTCATTCGCCCAGAAGCATAATGCATTTCAACAATCTGAAACATGCAAATTGCTACTTTTTCGAGCATATTGTATACACCAAAAAGGTTTTATTTACTGTAATTTCTTGCTGTTGCCGCATTCAAGTCACATAATAATTACCTTTTTTTCTCATAAATATGTTACTTGTTAATGTGTATACTGGCATCAAAAGTCCGAAACAAAATTATCCATAATAATTCAGGAAACAATTTTTAATCCTCAATAATCATTACCCTATTGATCAGGAAAAGGATAAGCGTTTACGGATAATGAATGAATGAATAAATAATAATTGAATTTTCCCGATTTTGCTGCATTTAAGTTCTGTTTAGAATTACCATTTGCAATACTTAACAGGATTCTCAGGGATCATCATTTGTCTTAAACATTAAAATCTACCTTCCCACGTGAATAAAATGCAGGATCAGATACATGCCACATCAAGCTTCCAAAAATGACAAATAACTGGACGGAGACACTTAGGCCAGTAAGATGTGGTTTTATTACAAACTTCTTTGTGCTCATTTTATATTCAATTAGTTTTTTTTATTATTGTATATTTTTATGGATTCTTCTTGTTCTCACTGTTACTATTATTATAATCATCATTTTACATATGATTAAGATTTCACTATGATTAGTAGGAGTGGTGGTGGTGGTAGTAGCATTATTGTTTCTTAATTAGTGTAATTAGTGCTAGTGCTATTTCCCTTAGGGAATAACAAAGATATCATTGATCATTGATTGTTATTATTATAACTTTATTATTTATATATGTTGAATAATGTATGTCAAAACGTGTAAAAGTATTTTAAACATCAAATACATCTCTAAAAATTATGAGAAGTGGAGGAGATGATAAATTACATTAGTTCTTAGCCGACATAGAATTTATCGCGAGATTACACGCTGAGTCACATGATCTCGTCAGGAGACAACAGGAAGTCATGTTTTTTTGGACTGGAAGTGACAGAAGGGGAGTCACTACTCACTGCTTTCAGACATGGCTACCTACAAAAGCAATTTGTTAGGGGCGTTATTAGTATTATTTAATATTTGTTTTATATCTAGTGACGGAGTTAACTTCACTGTTACAGATCCAGCGGACAAACTGATGCAGATCACTTCTTTGACAGCTTCTGTTGCGGTTCACTCGCCTGTTTTTAAACCTGCTTCTGGTGCCATCTTCTCCATCAACCTGCTGTCCTCTTTTCCTGAGGACCTTGAGATCAGCGACTATTGCAGCGACCTGCTTCTCATCTTCGGACAACGCTACGTCTCTTGTGTGAACTGCTTGGTGCCAGCTGCCCGACCCGTTAAAGTTTGTCAAAACTGTTTCTCCCATTATGGCAGCCTGGCGGATATCTACATGAACATCTCATCAGATAAGGTTCGAGACAAATTGTAAGGCAGTCTTTTTCTGTTTTTCAATTCGTCCTCTCCTCGTGTTCAAGAGGACAGGCCTTGTTATCTCATGATCACGAGTGATGATGTGAATGAGGAAATGAGACTCCATCTGCTCAATGCTGCTCAATAGAAACATGGAGCCTGTGTGGGTAGAATTGATAAAGTTCTGCCTGTATGTCCTCAGATGGGGCCTGGTAACGTGACATGCAGGGACAGCCTCCTGCGCAGTGACCGCCTCATGCTGGTCTATGAGCTTTGGATCAACCTGAAAAACCTCTGGAAGGAAGCAGAGTGTGGAAGTAAGTCCTCTGCAGGGTCCATATCCGAATTAAATTAGTTCTGAACTCCTGGAATACACACACACACACACACACCAGTTGAAACACTCTTACCATTTTCAGGTGAAGTCATAAAAACATTGTTTATCTTTTTACCATGGTATCTGTCCCTGGGTGAGTTATATTTGGCAGAAAGTAGACTTATTTTCCTGAAACTGATGTTCAAATCAGGAGAGATAGACAGATTTAAAGATTTAAAGAGCAAATTTGACGAAGGACTAATTCTGATCATCTCCAGAACTGCAGGTCTTGTTGGGTGTTCCTAAAGTGCAGTGGTGAATATCTGCTAGAGTGGTTAAATTAAATACTTAAATAATTAAATTAAATAACTTTACAAGCCTTGGAAAAGATCAGGATCAAATATTGGAAAGATCAGGATTTAGTGATGACATAACGAAACAAACGGCGGCAAGACTTTTCTGTATCTGATTTATTTCACGCATTTTGAATTAATTTCAACCTAAACTGGTGCTAAATCTTCCCAAGATCTAAACAGCTGAAGGAATTGAAATTGAAATGTCCCAACAACATATAAATAGGTAGGAGTTATTGATTGGAACTTCACGTTCATACCACACATTGAGGGCCTTATATGCAAACTGAAACTCAAATCAGGTTTCCTGTTTTGGAATAAATCTTATTTCTCCATCCTTGCAAGAAAACATCTGATCTCTTGAACTTTTTTTCCTTATCTGGACAATGGAGATTTGTTATTTAAAAATCCACCTGAGCAGTAGAAGAGAAGTTGGACATGGTTCATCAATGTGCTTTCTACTTTAGTACTGGCTGTTGAAAATTGCGCACATCACTGGACTCAGTACGCTGTTGCTAAGCAACCATCTCTGTACGGTTTGCAGACTCACGCATTGGTTGGCATTTGTTTATAAATCTCTCTTAAGCTTCCTGTTTATCTTTGTACATACTTATCTAAAAACTAAAAGCAGACCGGTTTATGTCATCAGAATATTTCACAAATGACAGCCCTCACAGTCAGAACCGGGCTGAGAAAAAAAAGTTCTTAGATTCGCTGTTCGTTCTTCCTGGAAAAATTGTATTAATCTTTTCCACATCCTCCAGGATTAGGAAAACATTACTCTTGTTGGATGTCATTGTCCTGAAGTTACACTGACATCATTCAGGACTTGATTTAATTTGTCTTTGATTCTCTGTGTTCTCTCATATTTAGCGTAAGATAATTCTGTATATTTTATATATTTTGTACTATGTCAGTTTATTGTTCTAACAATGTCTGTGCTGCGCTCTTGGACAGGTCACTATTGGAAAAGAGATTTTAATTTAAATCCTGGTAAAATAAAGGACATAATGATAAATAATACAGTTGAACTAATGTTTTTTTGTATTTCCTGTTATCCAGACTGTGTCACAGGCAATTCCCAGAGTCTGACCAGTGACATGCTCTACTTCATGACCGTCCTCAACCGAACCCTCACCTGCTTTGAGAACTATCAACAGGTAGATCATCGATTTGGTGACGATGTCTGTTTGTCTAGTATGGGTTTACAGTGAGTTATTCATGTTTTTCCCTCTCCACAGGGGAACCACACAGAGCTGTGCAAAAACTGTAAGAGCTCCTACAAAGACCTTAATGAACTGTACAGCCGAATGGAGAAGGATCACACCATGTGCATTGACATAGAGGATTCGGTATGTTTATATTTATATCTGTATTTCTTAACCCAATATGCTCCCCGGGCGCTTCAAAGGGGAGCCCATTGCTTCCTCAGGGATGGGTGACATGTAGAGAACTTCAATTTCCCCCGGGATAAATAAAGTATCTATTATTTTAAAAATGATTTTATTGAACAAACTTTCAGCTCTTTAGAACGCGTAACAAGGTATTTTTTATCTTGTCTGTGTCCTACGTGTGAGTTGTTGTGTGTGTTCATTGACGTGTGCTACTCTTCGTGCCTTCTAATTGCCCCCTGGGAAAAATAAAGTGATTTTAATGAAATATTTATTTTTGAACTCCGGTTTAACCCCAACACAAAAATGATGGTAAGATAAAGTTTTTGATATATCTTTTTTTTTTGTCCAGAGCGTATCTTACATATCAGTGCTTTTTTACTTTATCAGAACTTACAACAAAATGACGCCTTTGTTAACTACTTTCATTCTTTGAGGAGGAAAAGGTTAAGGAGAAACCCAATAACCAGTATGAAAAAGTATTCTTGAACTTAAAATTAAGTTGCACCACCTTTAGCAGCAACATCTGCAACCAAAGTTGAGATCAGTCTCTGGTATCACTGTGGTGGAATTTGGAACCACTCTTCCTTAGAGAACCTCCTCAGTGGACCCATATAGGAGGGTTTGGGAGCATGAGTGGATCTTTTCTCAATGATTTTTAGACTTTGACCAGACCATTCTGCAACTTTAGTTTTATTCCTTTGGATTCATTCAGAGGTGGGCTTTCTCTTCTGCGTGGGATCTGTTGGTTGACAGACCAGAGGCTTTCGGGCAACTTTTTAACTATAATATTGTGAAAAACATTTTCGGCAGGTTTATAATATTCTGGCTGATCAGTTTATGCTTGTGGCTGAATGCAAGAAACATGTGACTTAAAAATGAATGGAAACTCTTAGTTTCTCAATTCTTTCTCCCTTGCACCAAATAACCCAGAATGCACCAATTAAATAGGAGAAATTGCAGACGGTTGTATTAATAATAAAAGAATGATAAAGTAATAATCATTTGTGCCGCCGTCCGGCATTTGTGCTTAGCTGAAGTTTATTTCTCTCTCTCCTTCCAGATGAACATGACCCGCCGGTTGTGGAGTAAGAATTTCAATTGTTCGGTTCCCCGTGAGGAGACGGTGCCCGTCATCGCTGTGTCCAGCTTCATGCTCTTTCTGCCCATCATCTTCTACTTGAGCAGCTTCCTTCACTCCGAACAAAAGAAACGCAAGCTCATACACCGTGAGTAACCAGCTTAATTCGCCCATTGTCACAGCCAGATTTTTTAACGGGGTTTTGAGGGGTCTTTGTGGACGGGAGGTGGGGGGCTTGACTGACTGTGACATAGGAGTTTGGCTGAGATGGAAGAAGGGGATTTCTACATGGATCATAGATATGGTTGGACCATTGTGGATGATGTTGCCTTGAAGGATCGGGGGGTATTTACCACAACTGAGGAGGATGGGAACTTTTCTTTTCAGGTTTTGGGTCAATAAACAAGGACCTGTGAAGGTCAAGGTCTAATACAAGGATCACTCTTTGAATCGCTACGAGGCACTTGTCTGAGATCGTGTATTTATTATCATTCACAGAGTAGTGAGGAGGGGGATTTTGGACTGGTTTCTGTCCGTCACGTTTTGTTTCCAAACCATTACTAAAAGACATTTAAATACATTTTTTTTTATCAACATCAATAATAAAATGAAATGATGCCATTTGCTGTTTATGAGATCATCAATATAAACGTGATAATGTGTAAAAGCAAAAAGTTGTAGCATAATAATAAGTACTTCTGATATGAAAGTGATTAACTCTAAAAGTAAGAAGTAGTAGCAAAAAAGGAGAAAAGTACTATGATGAAAGTAAAAAGTTGTGAAATACAAGTGTAAATAACAGGTCGGGATTTTTTTATTTTATGTTTTATAGGTAAAGTATAAAAGGAGCTAGACGTGGTATGATGGTTTAAAATGTTGCTTTTTTTCTATTGTATTCCTAAAGTAATGGTGTGAAAGTGAAAAGTTTAAAATTAAATTTTTGCTGTTATATTGAAAAGTATTAGTATAAAGGTAAATTAGTATAAAAGTAAATTTGAAAAGTAGAAGGTAATAGTATAAAATTAAAATGTGGTAAATAAACTACTAAGGATAAACTTAAAAAAAAAAGCAAAAGCAAACCGAGTTAAATTAAGAGAGATAAACTTTAAAAGTAAGAAGTTGTAGCAAAAAAAGTGAAAAGTACTAGTATAAATGTAAAAAAAAGTGTAATAAAGAAAATTTGCCAACGAAGCTTCGCTTTCTTTCTGGGTCGTGCAATTATGTGACTGAGAATAAACCTTTAATCAATATCGCGAAAACAAGAATTCAACTTAATAATGAGCCCTAACATGTACCGTACTCAAAGCTACACAGTAAACAAGGTTTATTGTACTTGCTGAAAACTCATAACAAGCTATTTTAGTAGCTTTTGTTTATGACATTCTGACAGTTGTGTACACGTTGCCATGGCGACAATTGAAGTCTGTATGCCCGGTGGTGTTTAAGAGTTTTTTTCAGCAAGTACAATACACCTTGTTTACTGTAGCTTTGGGTACGATGCATGTTAGGGTCATTATTAAGGTAATTTGTTGTTGTCACAATGTTGATTAAAGTTTTATTCCAAGTCCCATAACTGCCTGACCCGAAGTAAAGCGAAGCCACCACGGAATGAAATCAAAATAACATGAAGTGTTTGTGCATTATCTTTATTTTATTTACGTTGTCTTTATTTGCGGCGCTTATGTGTGTCATCAACTTGATGAAGATGTTTCTTGATTTGCAGCATGCGCTTGTTGTCAAATTGATGGTTGCGGTGCGTTTGTCCCCTGTCGGCCACCGTATTCGTGGTAGTAGTATAAAAGGTACTTAAAAAAGATAAAAAGTATCATCCGAAAAGTATAAAAGCATGAGTCAATAGTATAAAATTAAAAAGTTGGATTAAAAAAGGAAGAAGTAATAGCATAGTAGTGAAATGTTCTAGTATAAAAGTAAAAGTTAAAATTCATAAAGGTAATAATTAGTAGAATAATATTAAAAAGTTACATTGAAGTGAATGGTAAACTGGGTACATAATTCTGATGAGTTCTGCAAACAAATTCCGTATTCAAACATATTTGTTCTGAAATGTCAGGAGAATAATGGCTGATTGGACATTAAACTGATCGACTGAAGTGAGGAGTCTGTTCTGAAAATGTCAAGAGGAGAAAGACCTTTGTGTCAAACACAGGGAGTAAAAGTATGACGCTAGTAGCAAAATATACTCCGGTAAAGATGGATGAAAAATCTACTGTAGTACAGAAACAACAGTTTTTGTTACTTCCCACCACTGCACCAATCAGCCGCAACATTAAAACCTAATACTGGTCTTGTAATAGTTTGTGATGATGTTATGTGTTTTGCAGCCAACCGGGCCAAGTCCTACACCAACCTGGTGAACATCCAGGACAAACAGAGCTGACGACGAGACCGGTGACAGCTGACATGAAGGATGACATGTTTTAATTAAACGTAGAACCTGGGAGAAGATCCATCCTCTTTTCCAGGAGGAAATCAGGTTTCAAAGGACTTTAACGATATAAAGATGCATGTAACATATGCTTTCATTTCCTTAAAAGCAAGGGTCACCCAGAAATTCAAATACAGTCATTATTTATTCACTCCCATTCTGATGGAAAGATGGGCAACAAAACCTCACCTAAAAAAACTCCTTAAAAATCTGAATAAAAACTATTTAATAGATATATTAGAAATTAATAAAGTCAGAACGTCACAGAGGCATTAGAGCTACATCTTTACATCACAGATGCACTAGAGGCAGGTTGTTACGTCAGAGTGGCGAAGGAGCCGCGTCATAATGTCACACAGGCACTAGAGCTATGTCTCTATGTCACAGAGACACGACAGCCATGTCATTACGTCACAGAGACGCTACAGCCATGTCATTACGTCACAGAGACACAACAGCCATGTCTCTATGTCACAGAGACACGACAGCCATGTCTCTATGTCACAGAGGCGCTACAGCCATCTCTCTATGTCACAGAGACACGACAGCCATGTCTCTATGTCACAGAGACGCTACAGCCATGTCTCTATGTCACAGAGACGCTACAGCCATGTCTCTATGTCACAGAGACGCTACAGCCATGTCTCTATGTCACAGAGACGCTACAGCCATGTCATTACGTCACAGAGACGCTACAGCCATGTCTCTATGTCACAGAGGCGCTACAGCCATCTCTCTATGTCACAGAGACATGACAGCCATGTCATTACGTCACAGAGACGCTACAGCCATGTCTCTATGTCACAGAGACACAACAGCCATGTCTCTATGTCACAGAGACACGACAGCCATTTCTGTACGTCACAGAGACGCTACAGCCATGTCTGTATGTCACAGAGGCGCTATAGCCATCTCTCTATGTCACAGAGGCGCTAGAGCCACATCACGACAGAGAAACACTAGGGTCTGGTTGTGTAGGACATTTACGGGCCTTACGCCTTCCTGTTCTGCTAGATCCTGCTTCCGATCATTTTCAATAACGTTTAAATTTTGGGATGATTGATTTTAAGATTTTAAACCAGTCCTCATCTTCTTCAGTTGTTAAGGAGAACACTGCATTGCCGTTTTACCGTGAAATGCCAGAAATGTTTTGTAAACCTGCTTTACCCTCAGCATGGAACTGAATTTTAATTTTTGGGTGAACTGCTCTTTTAAAATCCTTCTCAAATGGCACAAAACATTACCATTCCTAGCTGAACAAACGTGAAGCCTGTAGCTCATCTGGCTTGGATGAAGTCATAATATGTCTGACTACTTATCAGACGATCGTTAACTCCGCTGCTCGGTACGCTCCTGGTCCTCACACTGATCCCGGCCGTTCCCTCCTTCGAGCTCGTTACCGATCCTCAGGTTGTATGGATGGAGACATGGCTTTTCTATATCTAATTTGTTTCCCGAAAAAGAGCAGCAAAAAAGGAAGCACTTGATGTCCATTAGTGGTGACATGTATCTGCTGTAAGAGAGGGTTGGTGGGAGTCGAGGGAGTTAATACAGACATAATGTAAAAGCACTCCAGAGTAGCTCACAGTGAAATTACCTGTTCTCCACTCAGTGTTTCCGTGGTTGCATAAAGCTTTTAATGCGCCTTGTTGTGTTTCTTTTCCCTGCTGATGTTATACTGATACTTAATTTGTTAAGGCTTTTGGCTGCTCCTGAGAGGAGAAACTCCTTCATGAGTGATGAGCACTGATTAATGCAACTGTCAACAGACATGCATATGATGTAAAGTGATAATTATGAACGCAGAAATAAATATTTGTACACTAGAAAAACACGCTATCTTATTTAATGTTTATACTGTATGAGAGGAGCAACCAGTGTTGAAAGGAGCTACAACTGCTCCTTCTGCACTACTATGGTTTAGAAGTACATGTTATTTTCTCAGAGACACTAGAGCCGCATCGTCTCAGGGTGGCACTACAACCACGTTTTTATGTAACGGAAGCATTAGAGCCATAGAGGCAGTAGAGCAACATCATAATGTCCATAAGGCCCCAGAGCCAAGTCCTTATGTCGCGCAGACACTAGATCCACGTCATAACCTCAAAGAAGCACTTGAACTAGGTCAGTATGTTATAAATGCATTAGGGCCATGTTGTTTTGCTACAGAGGCACTAGAGCCACATCATTTCACAACAGAGGAACTAGAGCGATACCATTCCAGAGGAACTAGAGCTATGTCATTACGTCACAGATGAACTAAAGCCACGTTGTTACATTGACAAGGACCTAGACCATTATTATGACGGAGGTTCTAGAACAACATTGTAGAGAGGCAATAGATTTAAGTTGTTAAGTCGCACAGGTCTGGAGCTGCGTTGAACCATCGTAGAGGCACTGGAGACATGTAGATACATCAATGACGCATTAGAACCACATCATAAAGTCGCTATTGTCTTCTACCCAACAACACTCACACTGTATTGCTACAACGACATGTTCATTATCATCGTACAGTTATTTGTTACTCCGTTTTTAAAAAAAAAAGGTAATAAAAATGTTTTGGTTCGGTACAACAGACCGTCACAGACTCGTCACCATCCTTTCAGCCACTGACGGAACCAAGAAAGAAGATAAAAGAAGAAAGAAAAATGAGGACATTTATCTCAAGGAAGGACCAGCAGGTTATTTTTGACACCCTGAGGTCAAACAATTGTTTATATCTACTATAAAGTCTTCCAGCTCTTGAGGCACTTGTTCAAGCCAGCACCACTGTGACTGCCGCCACAGCAATGAGTCCTTGCTGCACGGGGGTTATTAAACCTGTTTCTTCACACAGGAGGGACCTGTTGTTCTCGAGTTACATGGCCTGGTGTTTCTGCGACGAGGCTTTAGCCTCCATCATTAGCAGTTAATCTAAACATGGGATAAAGATACTTGGCTGAATAATCGCAGCAACACATCCGTTAAACACCTTTGGCTTTTTGGTCTTGTGGAGTGCAGCCACTGCTGGCCATCAACTGCTTTAAGAGCATTACCAATATGCCGAGTCATATGATCCGGTTTCGGCCAGCACAACTGCTAAAAACACGGGCCTTTGTCATCTGGGCTGCCATATGGTGAAGTGTGCAGAGCGACGAGAAGCTCCATAATGACCGCTTTGATTCCTGCTAAGCCTCCAGTGGGTTTATGAGGCATACCGGGTCCTTAAGCGGGGCCAAAAGTCACAAAACGCTCCCGTCCAAATGGAGCAGAGGCTGCCACGTGAACGGGTGAACCGTTGGTGTAGAGTCATCCGTGATTCAGAACTTTAATTTGAACAAAATACTAATGGCACAAAATCTGGAAAGGTAATTTAACATGCTGCTTAGCTTTCATTATCGAACCCTACTGTTTAGACTGGTGAGAGTTCGGTTTGACTCCGGAAACTTCCTTCCACTAATGAACATCATTATAGTCATTATAATACCCTAACCCTATTTTATGGAAATAATCACATATTGTCTCAAAATAATAATGTTGTGAAAAGTAAGTTGGTTTCTCAATAATAATATTTCTCCCCAAGTAATGACCAAGTATCTCTAAGTAAAAATAGTCTTATCTTTGAGAAAGAATCTTTTTATTTTGAGATATTAAGTTATTTTGAGACTTTATTATTGTGTTGTTATACCAGGTCCTTATTTTCAGATATGTAATTACTATGAGTGTCTCATTACTATGAGGTAGTTAGTCATTACCTAAAAAGAACAAAGTCATTTGGTTTAGATTCTAAGTCATCATTCTGAGATAATGAGATATTCGTTTTAGTCTTTAAGTCTTTATTTAGTAGATACTAAGTTATTTTTAGATATGTCATTCGTTTGAAATAACAAACAATTTTGAAATATTAAGTCATTATTTTGATATATCAACTCATCAATCTTATACGCCAATGCATTAATTTTATATAATAAGTCATTCATTTGAGATAGTATGTCATTGTTTTTCGATATTTAGTCATTATTAAATACAAGTCTTTATCTTTAGGTACTAAGAATTAAGTCATTATTCTTAGAACTAAGTCCGTATTCTCAGAAGTAAGTTATTGTTCTTAGATAAATCATTAATTTGAATTACAGGTAATTATTTTGATTTACCAAGTCATTAATTCTTGATACTAAGTCATGACACAAGACACTATTCCTACATACAGAGTCATTATTCCTAGAGACTAAGGCATTATGCTTAGATACCAGGTCATTACCGTGAGATAATTCATTTTACATATTAACCCATTATAAGTCATGCTAATTTATCATTTGGCATTGCATGTCATTATTATTACATACTAAGTCATTATTTGGAGTCTCAATTTTTGAGATGTTAAAATTAAAAAACAAAATGAGTAAAAATAAAGTTTAGTTAAATATTTTTGCATTACAAAATACTGCATACAAATAAAAAAAACTGTTTCTAAAATATCACCAGTGAAAGTAATGCAGTATGCATGTACTGTACTTTTTATTAATATTAAAATATCTCTGTTTGAGACTTCTGCAGCCGCGCATAATGTGGAGTAAAAATTACCTCGTCATCAGCATACACTAGAACAGAGTTCATACAGACATCCACTCAGATGTTTAGATTTGTCATCAGTAAACAGGATGAACAGGAGTGAAATCTAGCAAACAGAATTTATCGGAGTGAATGTGTTCCAACAATGGAGGTAGCTCATGTGGCTCCCTCAATGAACTTGTAAAAAATGCAATCCTCCAGTAATCATGGCTTAATGCCATACATAATTATTGCACAGCTAATCCTCTCACTGGGAGCTTTGATAAGAAAAAATGACTTTGGGAATAATTCTTCGGTAAGTGTGATGGTTTATGCTGAAGAAACTAATATTTTGTAAGCTGACTCCTATTCTGAAGGCCTGCTCCACTTCTCTGCAGGATTAACATGGGAAAAATGTGCTGAGGTATATAAAAATGCTAATATAATTAGCATACACAGTTGATACCAAGTTACTGAACCAGAATGGCAGATGTATGGTCATAACTCCACCAAGGCCTAACAATCCTTCACATGACTGCTATGCTCATCTGACCCAGACACACCAAGATGAAAAAAATCAATTCCGTTGCCAAAGTTCTATTTCAGGAATGCTAAGGAAAGTGGGTTAGTCCTGGATTTGATCCTTTCTCTGGATCTGCACCAAAATGAATGGGTACATTTATTGCTCATGTACCATCCGTCTGTCAAAATCTATCTGGTCATTTTTGTTTAACTTTTCTGACCGACTCATCTACTAAACTACCAGCCTACCTCACTCACCTGCCTTCCAACATACCAGCCTTCCAACATACCTATATACCTCCTGACTCAATTCCTGTACCTATTATGTTTTGTTCCTGGCCCAGGCACCATTCGTCCTTCCATTCTTCAACATTCTTTAATCGTGCTGACTGACCTTCTGACCGCACCTATCTATTGCACCTGTACCCACTGTACCTAACTCTATACTGTACCTCCATACTTACCTACTATACCTACTGTACCTACCTACCTATTGTACCTTCCTTCCTACCGACTGTCCCCACCTTCCTATCGACCTCCCTACTCTCCCTTCCTCCCTGCTCACCTCTTTCACCTTCTAATTGTACCTACTTACTTTACCTACCCTACCTTCCTTCCTACCAACTGTCCCTAACTACATATCCGCCTACCTACTGTACCTCCCTGGGTGTACGGGTGGGTGTACGGGTACCCACTATACCTGCCTACTGCAGGTATAGTGGGTACCCGTACATTCCTTCCTACTTACTGTTCCTACGTACCTCCCCACCCAATATACTTTTTTTTCCTACTTAACTACTTTACCCTCCATAACTATATTCTGTACCTATCTACCTTCCTATTAAACCTTTCTACCATTCTACCTATTTAGTGTACTTACCTACCTACTGTACATACCAACCTACCGTACCTTTCTACTGTGCCTACCATATCTACCCACCAACACACTATACCTGCCTACCTACCAAGAGTACCTTTCTACAAAACTACTCTACCTTCCAAACTACTGCAGCTACCTAACTACTTTATGTACCTACCTAAAGTCCAACATTTGTACTTACTTATTCCTTCCTGCCTTCCCATCTGCTGCATGGATCTACCTGCCAACTGGAAAATAGGAATTTGGAAAGACAGGACCCTCTGGAGAGAATGCTCTGCCTTGGCGGATGTTTGCAGTCTCTGATCATTCTTGTTGTATATTGATTCACTTTTAAATGTGTCTTTAATTTTCACATTTAAGTGAGTCAGTGCATTGCATAGGTGTTATTTTATGCAACAGTCTTCAATGGTTATCCATTAGCTTCAGCACCTCTCAGAATTCATCTGATGAGGATTGAAGAGAGCGATAAGTGGCCTCTGCTGTGCACAACTTGAGATCTTTTCATTTCCCGCAGCAGTTATCTAGACAACACATGAATAGATGTGCTCCTGTAATAACCTCCTTGCTCTCTGCCTATCTGCATCTGTGTTTGTCAGTGCCCCTCACCATCTCTTAATATTTAAAAGTTGAGAGGCAACAGGGTAATGTAAGGAGGCACTGCAGCATGCTTGTTTGCAATGGGTGCTCCACCTGAAATGGAATTCTCTTTGCACGAGTGACCCTGATGCAAGTCCTTTAAATTTCATGTTTGATAGGCGAAGGTTGCTCTGCATGTTGCTTCTGAATCTTCCATTTCGATAATCTCTCTTTAGTGGCCGTGTTGTTCTTCTAGAAGGTCACAACCTCATCCAGGATAAGGGTTTTTTGAATGTTCTGCTGTCCTCGACAATCCCTCTCCACTCACACACAGTGTGCTAGCATTAGTAAGCAGCGAATGTGTTGTTTGCTATTTCAACATTAAGAAACTGTTCGTCGTAACTTAACTTGTTATGTAACCCCTTCAACCTCCACAAACACTAACAATCTAAGCGATCAGTTAGTTAACTGGCTGAAGGTCAGGCTTAGATTATGCACCTCTCAACCCCTGAGCAATGAATATGACGCATTGTTGAACAAGGCGTAAACATATGCCCCCTGAGAGCATTAGCGGACCCACACACCTCTCCCTCAGCACAGATGTAGAGTGAATGGGGCTTATTATACACCTGCAAGTAGGGTCAAAGTCTGTCAATCCCGAGCTTATAGTATTATTAAGATTATAGAATCACTCTCTAATGGCAGTCATTCAGCTTGTAGCCTCGGCAGCTTGATGCGAAAGCACTCAGTGTTCCAGCTAAAGGGTCTGTTCAACATAAGACCTTCTCCTCATTCATCCTTCACTTACCCTCCTGCCACAAAGGTCTTATGACAAGTCAGCTGTTGGTGACATCACAGATGCTGGATCATATGTCAGAAACCTTTGCTTGGCTGCCACTGAGGCCAATTGAGGCCACTTGAGGCCGCCGAGGTGCCCCAGGGGGCAGGAAGTTTACGCCGTAGGGCAGGAACATCTGACCCATGCTTGGGGTTTGTTTGCCATCAGCTTGAGAAGACGCTTCATTTATGTGGTGTGTGTGTGTGTTTGTGGAGTGTGTTAGAATGTTTTGTTTGTGTGAATTGATGGATTTCCGAAGAGATAAAAGAGCCTTGGCTGCAAAAATCATGTGTGCGTTAAATAAATGCATAATGAAATATCATTTTGTGGATCTGTGCCGGGATTATGATCACAGGACAGGAGCACCACCTAAAGTCAGCCTATGATCATAACATGAAAGGTCACTTCGCCTGGAAAGTAGGAGGGCCTGATGTATTCAGAGGACATTAAAGCCTTACAGAGACATACGTATTTGTACTGTTGACTTAAGATAATTATGAAACAGTTCAGAACTGTTTTGATTTCTTATTTATAATACTCCTACATCAATGAAGTTATACATTAGTTTTACCTGGCACAATTCAGCAAAAACTACTGAATGAATTTCCATGACACTTGGTGGGGGGGGGGTCTCGTAAAAGAAACCAAAATAGACTCCGCTTATTTTCAAGTAATTTCAAGCTTGCTTGAAAAAAAAACCATTCACTGAATTTGATTCAAAGAAATCCGGTATGTTTAGGTGTATCTATGAGTACGTACAATTTGGTGCAGATTTCAAGGAGTTTTCAGGTTTTTTTCTCTCACCCAAATTACAAAATGATGGCAGATTTACACCCATCTCCCTCAACAACCACCTACCAGACATCTGAAGACGTGATGTGGAATCTGGCTCCAAGACAGTAGCAGCAGATACTTTAAGTTGAGTAATAAAGAAGTCGGGGTCTTTATGGATCTGATTTGTTTGTCCAGCACATCGCTCAGATACAGGATTGGATGGAGATCTGGGGAATATTGGGGCTCAAGTCAACACCTTGAACTGGTTGTTGTGGTCCTCAAACCTTTCCTGAACCATATCTGCAGTGCGTCAGTGATTATATCCTGCTGAAACAGGCCAGTGCTATCAGGGGATACGGTTTCCGTCTGCAGCAATCTTTAGGTAGGTGTTTCTTGTCAAATTACATTCACCTGTATCTTAGGACCCAAGGTTTCTCAGCAGAATAACTGTCCAAAGCATCACACGCAAGATGCCTTCTTCCCATAATGCATCATGATGCCATTTCTTCCCTAGGTTAGCAACGTCCAGATGATCTAAAAGAAAAGGTGGTTGTTCGTCCGATGTTCCATGATCCGGTTCTGATGCTGATATGACCATTATGCAAGCTGTGATGTCACGCTGTGTTTGACACCTTTCTATCCCCTTTTATTTAGCAATCTGTGGGACAGTAGCTCCCTTGTGGGATCAGAAAGCACGGTCTAGCCTTTACTGTCTACCTGCATCAATGAACACTCATGACCCTGTTGCCGGATCACCAGTTTTTCTTCTTCAGACCACTTTGGTAACCAATGCGGACTGAGAACCACCAACAAGACCTGCACTTCTAGAGATTTCAGAGCCCTTACCTTTGCCCATTTTTTCAGCTTCAAACAACAACTTCAGGACAAAAGGTTCACTTGTTGCCTTACGCTGTATATCCCACTCACTGACAGGTGCCATGGTAATCAGTGTTATTCTGACTTTATAACCACCTGTCAGTGGTTATAAAGATATGGGTGATTGGTGTACATATCTTTTAGTAATTTAAATGCTTTTTTCAATGATATTCAATACGTTGATTAAGTTGTTGGATTACTCTTTGTAGTTTGTCTTTTAACACCTAAATGTGCTCTTATAAAGACCGACGCACAAATACAGACTCGTGGATTTATTTGAAACACTTTTTAACCATGGCCGTACATCAGTGTAAGGCCAATGAACGGTACTTTAGGCACACTGAACGAGTCCCTAAAGTACCAGGTTTTATTGAACTAGTATATATCATTATATATAATATTGTAAACATTCAATATTTTTATTAACATGTTACATTTATGTCATATCTATGCTATCACCCAATCAACCATATAAAGCAGTCACCCAGCTAGCATTTTGATATTTAAAAAAAATGCTTCAAAGGAAATTGAACAGGAGTCAAAAACTGAATGAAAATTCGGAAAAATAGGATAAAAGAGACAGGAAGGTGACGCTCAACCACTAGATGGGAGTACTAAGCAATGTTTGCCATGAATGTTATTCCTCTTTAACTACTGCAGCATGTTTCATGCAAGTAGAACACTTAAAATCCTTCTCATTATCTTTCAGTGTTAACAATAGGTTCGATCTTCATCAAATTCTAACAATAACTTTATTAGATAGATGGATAAATAGATAGATAGATAGTAAATTAATGACTTTAAGATGTTTTTTTTAATTCTAAATCTAAATTAAATATCCCAAAATATTGAAAGCACCTCGGCAGTGTCCTCGGCATGTCGGAAATGGGTCAATGACAACTCGAATGCTTGATTGCTGTCTAGAAAAAGATGTGAAAAGAATTATCCTAGGCTATAATATTATTACATTATTATAAATTACAAATCAAATTTAATTCCAAAAACTTAAAAATGTTCAAAGAAATAATTATAATAAGAGTTGTTCTCAGTGTAATGCTCTGATAATCCTAATTTATGGCTCCCAGAATGAGCCATTTTGCAACCATGGAAACTAAAACAAGATAGAAACTAAAACTTCCAACATACTAAAGAAACCACTTCATGACATGTTTGTGGAGTGTGGAAAATTACTGAATCACTAAAATGTACTTCCGTGTTTACTGTACCCACTATACACTTACATTGTAAATAAAAAATAACTCGTGTTCAGCGTTATTAATTGATTTTTTCATAGTAACAGCTCAAAACAAAAGCCGACGCGTGAGATTTTAAATTACAA
The DNA here is from genome assembly GCA_009660295.1 of Lophius piscatorius. Classification (NCBI taxonomy): domain Eukaryota; kingdom Metazoa; phylum Chordata; class Actinopteri; order Lophiiformes; family Lophiidae; genus Lophius; species Lophius piscatorius. The sequence continues at coordinate 137,881 of VRLP01000608.1, read as the reverse complement.
CTTTACAATGGGTCCGTGAAGGCACCAGTCATGTTGTCACCATAGCAACGCTTTCAGAAACAAACCATGGCGGTGAGGGCTTTTAACTGACGTCATCTCTGGCTCCAACAGGCGGCTGATGTCCTCCCATGTACCCTACTTTACATGGCCACCAAGATGGCGGCGATGGTATTAGCCTCGTTTTCGCCCAACACATGACGTCTTGTTAAAAGTGCCTGTTAAGGCAGTATACCTTTTACTCACGCCGTCACTGACCCAGTTCAACAATTTTTATCGGTACCATTTAAACTGTGGACATGGAAGAAGCTGACAAAAACCCAGGAGAGGGGCCTGAAAACTCGTTGGAGTCCGGGAACCAGGACGGGTCGACCCGGTAACTGAACTAGCTAAATTAACAGTCTACCACTATGCTAACTTTTATGATTATTATTATTATATTATTATTTTTTTTACTAATGTTGATGATGCAGGCAAGCTATTTGATTTAGATTTTAAGAATGGAATCTCGAAGATTAATCGGTTAAATCCTTAAATAGCAGTGGTGGATGGTAACCAAAGCCATTACACAAGTACTGCTCTTAAGTCCAGGTTTTAAGTAATTTACTCGATCATTTATATTTGATTTGACTTAAATACTTTATTCTCCACTACATAATTTAAGGTTTAGAACCCAGAGATATAAAGCAGTTATATCAAACCGCTGTAAAACTGGTTAACAGGCAGTCATATATTGAACAAGATCATCTTGCATGATTACAACTTATTTATTCATTTTATCAACTCACATTTTTTTTTTAGATTTCTTTGATGTTAGTGCCTCGTTGTGTGATTTGGGCTCTTTTATTGCATTTTATTTAATTTAATTAACATTTTTGGTAAGAACTGGAGCAAAGTTCTTTCCCACCTTTGTCATGTTTTCTCGCCTGGCAGCTCGATCTCCAGCATCCTTCTACCTGTAGATCCACTTTACCCAAACCTCAATATGGCCTCTCTTACTTCATCTCCAAGACACCTAAACTGGGTTTTTCCTGTGATGTGCTCGTTTCTAACCCTGTCCATCCTCGTCACTCCCACAGAAAATCTTAACATCTTCAATTGTGCCACCAACAGCTCTGAATCCTGTCTTTCGCTCCGTGCCACCATCTGTAAACCATACAAGAAGAGCTGCTTTCACCCCCATCTTGGAAACCTTTCCCTTCACTCTCGCTACTACTTTTTTGTCACAGATAACTACCGACACTCTCCACTCCACCCTGCCTCCGCTCGCTCCTTCACTTCATTGTATTTGCTAATCATAGTGTTTGTTCCATGTTTAGGAACTCCTCAGATGAGGATGAGTCAAACGTCAGTGACGAGGTCAATGACGAGGTCAGGGACGGACGGAAGCAGCCTCAGGGGGACGAGGAGGAGGAAGGCGAGGTTTGTTTGGTTTCCAAATGATTTGGTGTTTATTTCCTAGTAGTTCGTTTAAAAATACCTTTTTGGAGCCAAATTCATGGTCTAAAGTACCAGGTTAAATATTATTATAGACGTTAAATATTATTAATTTTAAATATACACGTTTTCATTTATTAATGTCATAGGCATGCTAACCCCCAGTCAACCATTGACTACTGCCCCCTATTCATACTTTGGGGCGCTGGAAGTGTCACTTCAGGTGTGAAGAGGTGGGATGTAACAAGGTACAAATACTCTACTTAAAGTTAGTTTTTGGGTATTTGTTCCTCACTTGAGTATTATATTGAGTATAATAACAATTTTATCCTTTAAGTCAGGGGTGTCAAACTCAATCGCAGAACAGGCCAAAATTAAAGATGGAGTCCACATCGGGGGCTCAACAGCACTCGAACTGGCAATTTTTAATCTTAGGTTTTATGGCAATTTTATTCTTATTTTATTTACTCATTTCATAGAAATCTGAACAAACCAACGGAATAGAATATACTCAAATTACAGACTAAATTCTAAATACATCAGCCTAACTAAGCAGTGTTTCACTGAATAATTTCCAATGAAAGTTTTTTATTCACAGGCATAAATAAACGCTTTAACGCAGCAGCACTGACACATGTTGAACGACCAGAGGACGTGAACGCACCTCGCCAATTAATGAAAACGTCCGTTCTATTTACTAATTCGCGCGAGCGACTTACTAATACGTTTTTTTATTTATCATTTAAAAAAAGGATTTCTCGTCCATATCTCCTCCAGTTCTCCGTAGCATCTCTTCTAAATTGAGCCTAATGTTTATCAGAGTGACTAGTGACTGGATGAACGCTGATAAAAGGGAGCAGGGAGAAGCGCCAGAAGCTCTCGCAGTGCATTCTGGGATTTGTAGTATCCGTGGTGTTTGTGCTGTATACCAGTGGGCCGGTTATTTGAAAAAGTAGATATTGACTCGCGGGCATTTTATAATTGTAGGCCAGAATTGGCCAGCGGGCCTTAACTTTGAAAAGTCTGCTTTATATGATCAACAATGCTAAAAACCTTATAATCTATGCTTTCATGGTTAAGTTATGTAATTTTAATTTATTTGCTGAAAGGATAGTAAAAAAGTGAAACTGTGATATGAAAACAAGTTATTGTGAACACCAGGACTCCAGCTGTATGCTGCCCCCACTGACTGAGCGACCCACTGTCCTTAACTAATATTGTAATACATGGCCATGTGGTAATGGCACACAGTTTTTCAATTAAGTTTTTGTTTCTGTAACATCCTTTAGATTGAGTTTTATTTTTGTATTGTGCTTATTTTCTTCTGCTTAGTTGGATGAATTTAATTATCATTTAGCTGATTCAACATTAAAATTATTTGTTTTTTTTGTTTATTCTTGTTGTTGCTGCTAATTCATGTGTAAAGTTATAAATTTGACGAATAAATTATAAAAAAAAACAAATTACTGAGGCAGGAGGGAATGAGCTCTGGCAGGAATCCGGATGTTAGCTGGACGTGTTCGATGATCAACCCTTTCCATCTGGTCATGCTGATGACGTATCACCATACCTTCTGTGACCGCCAAGAACGGACCCTAAGTAATGCCAATCCTCCTCTTTCATCTTAGCTGGTCTCTCTGCCAGGAATCATCAACCTTAAGAGAGACTTGCAGGCATCGGTAACCAACATCCAAACTGCAGCTGAAGCCAAAGAGTCGATGAGAAGGACAGAGTTGGAGGAAGCTCGCAGACAAAGGTAGTTTCAGAATGACCTTAATCCGACCGCAGGTAAATTCACAGTGATATCATTCCGACCCTTGTCACTACGTGGCGTCTACCTTTGGTGTTCCTGTTTGTCTTTCTTTGTTCGTCAAGGCGTGAAAAGCTGGAGAATGACGTCAAATCCAGCCAAAAGAAAATCGAAGAGATCACCAGAGGCTGGGCCTCAGCTCATCAGAAGGCGATCCCTCAGGAGCTGCAGGAGGCCCTGGACAGCCAGCAGGGGTTATGTGCTGCAATCATAGCAGACAAGAAGGAACTCATAGGTGACCTGCAACAGGTGAACTTAGCAATCTAGCTATCTAGAGTATATTTTTAGTGGAGTCCTGTAAAAATATGAATGAAGTAGTAAACATGAGGTTTTGTTTGTTTGATCATTTTCTGTGGGCTGTATAAACAGGACCTAAGGGCGAGAGATGATTGCTTCATTAAGGACTTAAGGAAGAACGAAGAGGAGCTGGACCTCATGATGGAGCGGATGGATGTCCAGATCCAAACCCTGACAAAGGCCTACGCAGAAGAGCTGGGCCAGATGGAGGTATGGTCAGATGGGGATCAATAAGCAGCAGGCATCTTTGCATGATTCTTAGTTGGTCAGTTGGATGAGTTTGTGATCAGATGTTTTGCAGGCGTTTGTGAACCCCAGTAGAGGAGGGCCATGACTTTGGTGACCCTTGGACATCTCCTGTAGCGCCATTGTCAGAAAACAATATCTGCTAAAGTGACGTTCTCATCAAATGTACTGCTTTTTGTACCAATGTTAGCATGGTAACACACTGCTAACAGGCGGAAAGCATAACAGCCACATCTGAAGTGTAGCCTTGTGCAGGCAGTTTTCACAGGTCTTGTGTTTCCAGTTTACATGGCAATGCTAACTTTGGTATTTTCAAAAGATTACAGTCTGAAACTGTTTTTTTTCTAAAGTTTGTGTTTTCAGTCTCCCATAACGCCCTTTTCTTGTAAACAAAAGGCTTATCTGCAAAAAAGTAGTTTCAGTTCAGTCTGTATGTGGCTATTAAGCTGAATACGACATCACCGTTTTCACATGAATTGCTTTTTGCTTGGTTACACAGAGGTGAAAATTATGCCATTTTCAAAAGACTACAAAAGAGTAACCTTTAAGGCAAAGAAGTGGTATTTAGAGTGATAACTGTGGAACCTGGTTTAATTTAAAAGGTACAGAATCATTGCTGACAATAAACGTTTCATAAATGTACTTTTAACAAGGTGAAAGGACCTATTCCTGATTCATATAAAGTTTAAACAAATAAAATAGAATAAGCTAATATAGTTGGAAAACAGAAGTTTGTAACAGCTAATCAGATCAGTTCTATTATAATATATAGATTTAAAGGGAACTGTGTTCTTACATACTAAACATAGATTATAAAAGAAAAAAATGTAAATAATGATTTATTTGATTGACTTTAATTACATTTTATACACAAATAATAATAATAATACATTTAATTTATAAATAATACATTTTTGTTAAGGAAATAGTAAAATATGGACATGTCAGCCCAGCCAAACCTCAAAGGTGATATGAAGGTACAGTTTTGCATTTAGGGTTGCAAAAATTTTCTTTTAAGGTAAAGACAAATATACAAACATGTACCAATGTTCATGGGCACAGTTTTGTACTCTGCTGGGGTACCACTGGAGCAGCACGGCATTCATAACATAAGTCCATTCCTTTCCACTCTGGGACCCGTTTTCAAGCCCTGAAAATGTTGTTGTCATTTGAACAAAAGGCCAAACCACATGAACAGTTTACATGTTTACATAAAAATCGTTTAAATGTCACACTAAACTAAGTGACGATGATACATGGCCCTGGAAAAGAGGCCATTGAATTATGGTGTGGATCCAGTTAGAGGTGGCAACTTCTCAAAGGAATAATTTCATGAAACATTGTGGAGGAGGGGATTTGGGCAGGAAAAGCTGGACAGCCACGTCCCATGTTTGTCCTGCCTTGGAGGAAGTTCTGCATGTATTGTACTGATTTCTGCATATGTCATGTAATGGATTTATTTGTCTTGTTGGTAGAGAGTCTATCAGCAGGAAAACGAAGTCCTACTCACCAAAGATAAGACTGAATGGGAGCAACGAATGAAAAAACTTTTGGAAAAAGAAGTCAGGATAAGTTAAATAAAAAAAAAAAAACAATACTCTTTTTCATTTCATTTCATAGCGTACATCAGCTCGGTATCTAATGAAGTCTTATCTCTCTCTAGCTGGCGAGGCTGAAGAGGAGGAGGGAGGAAGTGGAGGAGTACGAAGAGACAATTCGCACTCAGCGGTTGGAGAACATCGACAGTTACAGCCATGCCCTGAGAGAACGCAACGCAAAGCCTCAGGTGTGCACAAATATCAAGATAGCTTTTCTTCTATGAGCAAAAGAAAAGGGGTTTTGCGTCAACATGAAAGTGATTGTTGCCAAGAATAATACATTTCAATGTTTCACGGTGTGATCAAACCAAACGTGCGTTGGCGAGATAACCTCAGTTCCATTCTTACCTCTGCAGCCGGTGGAAGAGCAGATAAAGGTGAAAACGGTGATACTGAGGCTCAAACAAAGAGAGCAGATGAACGACGCAGAGCTTCATAAAATTAATTTGGCTGAAATGAAGAAAAGGATTACTGGGTAGGAAGGATTTTCTCTCTTTGTCACACACACACACACACACACTCTGGCAATGACCCGCCACTCAAATGGAAAATTTGAACAGAATTTTAGTTTATGGTTGAACTGTTCCTTTAATTCTGTGTACCTGATTGTTCAGCACTGACTGATATTCAGTAAACGTATTCTGGTTTTTACTAGGTTTTCTTCTGTACTATCTAGTGTCCCAGTTTTTACAGCACGAATGACAATTTTACATCAAGCATTTTGCATCTTTACCAGGATGACTCTGATATCTGTTTAAGTAACATTCACAGAATGATTCTCACAAATATCCCAAAAAAGCTGAGGACAAATCCTATAAGACACATCGCATGTGCTTCACAGTCAGGCACGTTTCAGTGAAACGGTCCAGGTCCACACTGTGAAACGATCCAGGTCCATAGAGTGAAACGGTCCAGGTTCATACAGTGAAACGGTCTAGGTTCATACAGTGAAAGAGTCTAGGTTCATACAGTGAAAGAGTCCAGGTTCACAGAGTGAAACGGTCCAGGTTCATACAGTGAAAGAGTCCAGGTCCACAGAGTGAAACGGTCCAGGTTCATACTGTGAAAGAGTCCAGGTTCATACAGTGAAAGAGTCCAGGTTCACAGAGTGAAACGGTCCAGGTTCATACAGTGAAACGGTCCAGGTTCACAGAGTGAAACGGTCCAGGTTCATACAGTGAAACGGTCTAGGTTCATACAGTGAAAGAGTCCAGGTTCACAGAGTGAAACGGTCCAGGTTCATACAGTGAAAGAGTCCAGGTCCACAGAGTGAAACGGTCCAGGTTCATACAGTGAAAGAGTCCAGGCGGATTGAACTGGTTAAACGTTGTGGTTGATTTTGTTTCTTTGCGTGGACTCTGTGTTTCAGTCTGGAGCGGGAGCTGAGGAAACTCATCGATAAGTATCGCGGCCAGGAGAGACAGTTCATGAAGAACTGCCAGCAGCTGACTGAAGAATACAAACGCTGCATCAAGCAGTACGAGGGCATCAAGAGGAGAAACAAGTCAGTCAGTTTAACATCACTCTGACGTCCAATTTCCCCTCACACCTGAACCCTTCGCTCTTCTCTTCACACCTGCAGACATTTTGCGGCTGAGAATGCCAAACAGTTTAAGGAGATGTGGCTTATGAAGGAAGAAGAGGTGAAACATTTGGCAGAGACTGCGCTGCTCGTCGACTCGCTGATCTCCAGGTACATCGGTGTCACCTGGCACGCACCCTCGGTGCCCTTCAGGGAGCTCTCCGGTCCCGTCCAGCCCAAGAAGCAGGAGGCCGAAACCGTGAGCACGGATGTGACGTGTGAGGAATCTTCAGCGGTGCAGAGTGAGAGCGGGACGGAGCTCTCGTCTGAGACCATCAGGAAAGTGATGGAGCTGATGTGTGATGCAGCGGTGAGGAAACATTAATCGCTAGTACATACAGTATGAAGGTGCAGTTTATTTTTTATTTTATGATTTAACACAAACACACACACACACACATATATATATACACATACATACATACAGTACATATATCTGGGATATTATGGAATAGTCATTGCCGCTACTGCTGACGATCCTTCATGGTAACAATTTAACTCAAATCCATGTCATGGATCATTTTCAGATTTTATACCCGCTTAGACAGTCGGCTCCATATTTCTGCCACTCGGGGAGATTTATCTCCAAAGTCACAGTTTTAGGCCAAATTTTGTTGTACATGAATCGACTTGAGATATTTCTTGTATTTATCATATTATTTCACTATAATTGTTCATATTTATTGTTTCTTTTTGGTAAACACGTTTTCTCGTCCATAACTTTTCCACCATCAGTCAAATTGTGTTTAATTTTAGCGGCTATGAATTGAAACAAGGAAATCTGTCTTGTTTTATTACTGAGCTCTGAAAAAACTAGTTAACCGTATTTATTTTCATTATGGAGTCATTGTGGGAACTTTTTTAGATGATATTTCTGACTTCATGGTAAAAGTAAGATTGAGTCAATGTGGACTGTTTGAGATTATTGATGAGTCACATTCAATTTGAGGAGTTAAATAAGGGAAATTGTTTGTACAACACGAATGTCTCTGTAACTCCTCGACGCAGAGCGGGATGTCTTTAAACATCAGAAAAACCAAAAAGGAATAGTTCTTGCATCTCAAAGAAATGTGGGAGATGTCCAAAGATCTAAAGGTTGCTGTAGCAAGACTAAAGATGACCTTATTTGGACCAGTCCTGACCAAGAAATCTCATTCTCATTACTATGATCATCAAGCTGGTCCCATACTAGCATCTTTAACCAAACATTTCCTTTCCTCACATCTCAAAACATCAGGGATTACTGATCGAGGAGAATCCCCTGAACCGACTGTGTGACTTGGACCAGGACGAGCAGTCACTCTGGAAGCTAGCTTCCTTCTTTGAGGTGAGTGAAATTTTTACCTTTCATACAAGAAGTTTTGCTCTAAACTGAATTTTATAGAAGGACGTGATGTTTTATGTGGAGCACCATGAGCTTCACATAAAACAAACATGAGTAAACATGAAAAAAGACATGAACGTTAAGAATGCTAATGTAAAATAAGATGGTTTCTATAACCACCTGATGATAAGGGTTGTAAAAACTACCGGTTCTTTGCTCCAGAGGTCTTTTGGTCGAGATTGGGCAAACATTGAGACCAAAGAAGCAGATCCTAAATACAGGAAGTGCCTTTAGGCCGTACCAAGAGATTGACACCTCAGGGTGGGGTTTGGGTTATGTAGTTGTTATTTTGTTAGACCTAGGTTTTGTATTTGAATACTACCTAACCCTTAAGCCTTTTGATTCTCAGGAAGCCTTAGCATGCTAATGGCTTGTTAGCTCCTTGTGTACACAACTGGTCTGATCTGCCAGTTTAAACACCCCTCTTTTTTTTTTTTTTAGTGTGTTCTGTCTTAGTTCTGTTATGTCCTTTTGTTTAAGTTCTTTAATTTGCACACTGGAGTTTGGTTCTGTTCATTTGACTCTTTCATGTGCTTTTCTTTGTTAATTGCTTGTTTTTTATTTTAAAACTTTCCAATGTTTTGGTTAATCAGGCCTACTTTTCTGACTCCACCTGTGACTCCTCCTGCCTTCTAGCTGGTTCTCTCACAAAGCCTGTATTCGCAGAGAAATGGCCAGTTAATATCAAAGTGGAGAGAGAGTTTCATTTATATATATATATTTAGTATAATTCCCTCAAAGCACAAGCAGACAGAAATGGTTTTCTTGCGACTGGTTTGATTGAAGACTTCTGTCCAAACCACCGTGAAAACTAAACAAACCATATATGAACCATGTTGCCATAACATAAAATATAATACGCAGAGCTTAGGAATCACATTTACTAGAGTAAAATACCAAATAAATGAAAAAGTACCTCGTTGGCTGAGTGGTATGACAAGGGAATGTCTTCCAGCCTTCATAGGTTTACTTAAACTTCCTAACTTAATGTCCGTTGGGACCAATGTAACCTTCCCCTGAACACATGGAATCTCTGTCGGCTACTAGCTTGCAGATGTCTTAAGTGGGAACAGCCTTTTCATTTCACAATAAGAGTTTAGACTTCAAAATGATATTACTGTTACTTGCATTGAATAAAATAATGTACGAATATCAATTCAACTTAAATATGTTCTTAATTATGACACTCTAAATAGTTGCATTTAGCCAGCTTGACTTCCCCACCACCACCCAAGCATCCACCTAGAGGCTCCGACGGGGGGGTTAGGATATTTGCTCATCACTTCCCAAAACTGTTGCTGTAAATTATCTGCGGGGAGTGATGAGGTCGGAGCCTAGACGCCAAATTACATGTTTTTCCGTTGTAATAAACAATGATAACGTGAGTTGTATGTATCAAGAAGATAAACTGGACCAGAAGATAAACTGGACTAAATACTTTCTGTCAATGTGTATTAGCCGGATCATCGAGCTGGCTTGAAATAAAGGCATGAATCTTTTTTTCCACCATCTTTTTGTTTTATAAATGGTCCTCCTGATGCATTATTCTCTATTACTCAAGTGACTTGAACCTTAGATGATTGTGTGAGAAAATGCTGGCCAACCAGACCTGCTTGTTTGTTTTCTCTTCCAGACTTTTGGCTTCAGTGAGGAAGATTTGCCCAAACTGGCGTATTTCTTGATAAATTACAAACACCAGCAGGACTTGCAGTCTGAGGTTAGCGATGGAAGCCTCACCAGAAACATCGTAGCACTCTGCTAAAGATTACTGTAATTCACTTTTTTATTATTTTTGCACTTGTTCTCAGTGTTCTGGCTCCCTGCAGGATGTTTGTGCTGAGTCAGGAGAATCCAGTTACAGGGCAGAGGAAGTGGACAACGTGACGTCGGAGCTGATCGTACATGACCACGTAGTCCTAGCTCTGCAGAGTTTCTACAAGCAACTCATGAGGTAAAAGTCTGAACGCATATATTGCAATAACCAATGCTTATTTAACTTTTGAATGTTTGTATATCTATGAGAAACAACAGTTTTGATCGTTTTTTCTCAGAGTATTGCACATTTGTTGAATACTGTGCTCTGATTGGTTGATATCTGTTGCAACTTAATAGAAGACTGTTGCTAGAGCAACAAGTTCTTATAATAGGACTCTGCTAATCATAAATCAAGCTGCGGAAACAAGTTTGGCAAATTTAACATTGAGTCGCTTGGCTCTGGTGCCTCTGTGATTTAAAGACGTGGCTCTGGTGCCTTTGTGATATAATGAGACCTTTTTTAACTCTGAGACATGATGACAAGCCTTTTGTGCCTCAGGGACATAATAACCGGGTTCTAGTGCCTCTGGGAGGTTATGACATGGCTCAAATGCATTTGCGACTTATCAACAAAGCTTTTGCGTCTCTGGGATGTAATTACGAGGCTTTTGCGTCCAGTGCCTTTGCAAAGCAATTATAAAGCTTTGCACCTCTGGGGTGTATTGACCAGGGTTTTTGGACCCTGGGACGTAATGAGGTGGCTCTAGTACCTTTACAAAGTTCTGATTAACAGTTCCGATTAGGCTTTCGTGCCTCTGTAATGTAATGACATGGCTCTAGTGCCTTTGATGATGAAACCTTTAAGGCTCTGGGACATAACAGCATGACTCTGGTGCCTCTGTGACATAAAGACGTGGCTCTGGTGCTTCTGTTACATAAGGATGTGACTAATGGTTGCTCTGGCTGCATGTTCTACCATGGAATCTATTTAAATATCTGAAATCCACAAATAACCTTTATCAATAAAAAACATGAAGCGGGGTGATGTCTGTGAATTAGATATTTCTTACTGTTGACACATGACTAACATGTTCCTTGTCGTTCTAAGTGAAAGATCAGCTCGTCAACATCACAGCGTTCAGCATTTAGAGGCTCGGGATGCTTCAGAGGATAAAGCCTACTGGGAGAGTTTCGCCAGCATCATCACAGACGACAGACAGAAACTCTGGGGGGCGGCAGAGAACAAGATGAGGGAGTACCAGTGAGTTGCAACCACAGGCAAAGGCATATTTATTGTGTATACATATATATATATATATAAATATATATATCACTCTGTAGTCAAAAGTGTGTTTTGTCGTCCTCTCTGTGTTCCAGTACGGTCCTACGTGAGGTATCCGAGCTCATTCCTGAGACTCAGCGTCTGGAGCAGCAGAACAATGAGCTGCGTTTTCTGCTGCATCAGTCTCTCAGCTCAAGGCCCTGAAACCTTTTGAAACGTGCAATTATTAAACTTTCTTTTTCAATAAATTAATAATATTAATAATGTATGTTTTGTTCATTTATAATCAGCTGAAAATAAGGATCTTTTTTTCTTTAACATGAGCTTAGAATGAGTCCATTTTATCTACAGGGAGCGTTGGATGGAAAACTGAACATTGTTTCTAGAGAGGGATTTTTGGGTTATTAAGTTAAAGTGGGATGGGAAGAAACACTTCATCTCTAAAAACCGACGAAGAAGAAAATGAAGACTATGTTTGTTTTAGTTTTTTTTTTATGAATATGTTGTTGTTTGATAACTACAGTATTTTTTGTAGTCAGAGGATTTTGACATTTTGACCATGTCCCCTGGCGAGTCCTATGGGTGGTACTGCGTGATTTTGGGGATGGATGCCATTCCTCGGAGTCATCCGCTCTATATAACCAACGTGAGAGTTGTGTCCGTATCCTTGGAAGAAAGTCAGACATGTTTTCAGACTCTGTGGGCCGAGGTGGTTCCTCGTCTCCGATTCTGTTCTTGGTATTCATGTACAGGATCTAAAAGACGTGTTCGTTGTGTAGAGCGTCGGGTATCACTGATTAAGGATGATGTGGTTCTGTTTGCTTCATCAGGCCATGCTCTTCAGTGCTCACAGGCTGGTATGAGAGTCAGTACCTCTAAATCTGAGGCCATGGTTCTCTGCTGGAAAGTGATGGATTACCCCCTTTGGGTTGGGGGTGTAAAATTAAAAAACACTGTTTTGTAGTACTGAAGGGAACAGATTCAGAACGACCCCCTTCCACACACAAGCAGGGATGTGATACATCGCTGTTATAAAAATGTACATCAAACATGTCGTCCATGGAATTCAGTTTATTTAAAATTGCCAAAAACAGACAAAAATAAATAATGCACACATTCCAACAGATATATAAACACAGAAGTTGTCGTAAAAACAGGCAGGTTTCAGTGCAAAACGATAACTCTGGAAATGGTGAAACACATAATCCACAAAGTCTGAAACACAAATGAGGTCTAGCACAGGCAAACTGGAGAGACAGCGCTGTCTGACATACGGAGCTGCAGTCTGAATAACCAACCCCCGTTTTATCACTCGACTCAAGTGCACTTTAATCCTTTTCCACATCATCCGTAGTCTGAACGATAACCAGGCTGGTGATTTGGTCTGTGGCGAGCTGGGCAGACAGTCATGCCGACACACCTGACCTCAGTTTTCACATAGAAGCATGCATATTAACATAGAAGAAGAAAACAGGAAGAGTCTGAAGTATTTGTTGCTTTCTGGAACTTTTTATCCAGACTTAGTCATGTGATATTTGCAAATAGTGAAGAATATTCCTCTGCGGGGATAAACTGTCTAAACATCTATGACACTTACTAGCAAATACGCTCATGACCAAAGTCTGACTCTGTCGCCTTGATTTGAGAGGTTTAACATTTACTGTTGCATCTTAACTAAACCCTGTAAAAAGCTTAATTATAGTTGAATTAATCTTGTTCAATGTCTCATTGAATGTCATAGGAAAATAGATACAATTTTTGCTTCTTGATTATTCTTGAACTGTGCAAAGACCGCAAGAGCTTTCATAATAGATTTTTAAAAAGACAACACTTTGCTTTAAACACCCTGAAGAACGTGTGTGAAGCGGGGAAATGAACAGTGAACCATGTATGTATAGAAGTAGAATAATAATGCATGTGTCCTCACAACGGTTGATATAAACTATACATTAACTTAAACCATCTGCTTACAGCCACTTTACTATGGGTGGTAGAGTGAACAAATGACTTTAAAAAAAACATTTTTGGAGCTTTACAACAAAATAGCGTAGCAGCAAGAAAAATACAACTTAAAATGTCAAATCAATTTGTGATTTTGGCCTTTTGTAGATTTAGGCTGGCTCTTTGTTCTTTTCCAAATTTAAAACGAGAAATTCCCGTTGGGGAATATTAGGGGCTCTACACTCTTCAGGCTACAGTGATGATTTTAAGATAATATCAAATAAGTTGTGGAGAAGTTAACCTCTTGTTCCCCCAAGATTGTATCTGGATGGTGCAAATGAGATGATGTGTTCCCATTGATGATATATCATTTGTTTACAAGAGATTATTCTTGTTCCCACAAGACGATAACTATTGTATGTGAGATAATATTTTGTTCCCACAAGATAAAAGCTTGTGAAAAAAGTTAATGTCTTTTGCCAGAAGATAATGGCTTTTACAAAGAGGATAATATTCTGTTTCCACAAGATGGGATGAGTTTATTTCATTAGATCATTTTATACCTGTGCATCTAAGATGATATTTTTTCCCCACTAGATAATATCTTGTGCGCGCAAAATAAGAAATTGCCCTTATGTGACCTAAGAGATTCTGTACTTGAAGGCTAAAGTGATAATATAAAGATAACAGATAATGTGGGCACCGGGAAGACCATCATGGAAGACCATCATGGAAGACGGCCAACCGGGATCAATATGTTGTCACAAGAAAAAAATATCCTAAAGGGACCTTGTGTGCTCAGTTCTTGATGGCTAATGAAAATTTCAGTTTAAATATAAAAACAATTGTGGATCTCTTGCTTCTAGAGACCGTTGTGCTTCGAAGTTCCAGAAAGATTTGTGAGGTGAACCGGCATGGCGGTGATTAGATGCTGACGTAAGATTCGTTTTTGTCTGATGTGCTCTTTTAAGGGGGCCTTCAGCAAAATGTTGACATTTTTCATATGTTCCCTATTTACCAAAATCAACAGCAGATATTATAGCAGACAGAAGAGATCTTCTAGCATCACTTGAAATGAACGTCCACGCAATCGTCTGAATTGGAGAGAAGAGAACGGACACAACACTTGGACTGAGGTGGAGAGGCTGTAGATACAGATAAAGGAACATTCACTGTCCCGAATCACTGGGGAAAGGAAATCTGGGTCACTCTGGGGCAAACGATTGCTTGTATTCAGTTCAAGGATGGAGTCCAGATACTGAGCAGTAGATTTTTCTTTTAGGCCTGGACTGGATAGAGGAGTTATAGACAGTGTGTTCGCATTCAACCTCTCCTATTCATCAGGCCACCCACCCCACCCCCTTCTCCTCCCGTCAGCCTCTTAGGCCCCCAGCAGCTTCTTGACGAGGTAGCCCGGCATGCTGTAGAGGAAGAGGCCCAGCATGATGAGCAGCAGCAGGGCTAGCACGATCTTGATGATCAGCCACTTGTAGCGGTTGCACACCAGGTAGCGGATGGCTTTGAGCGGGCTCAGGAACCACAGGAAGGTGGTGTCTGGGCGACTAGAGGGTCAGGTGGAGGTTTTTGAGGCAGAGGAGTTTGGTGAGGGATGATAAGAATGGGAGAGGAACAATGGAGGAGAAAAGGGATCTGCTATTAGTGGTTAGTAAGTTGCACTGATGCTATGTTTGTAGATCACAGCACTGAGCGAGAGCTGAACGTTATAGAAACATGTTTGCACCATCAACATGTGGCTCAATGGATGGATGGATGACCAACATCTCCAAACACTGATGCATGACCAGGGACAATTATGATAACTTTAAACGGAATAACAAGAGTACACGAGGCAATAAAAATACATTAAAACCAAAATCAATTAAGTTGATTTAGCAGTAGCAGTGTTAGTTTCTCTGTAGTTTGAATCTCTGTAATACCAGTTTCTTTGTAATTTCATTTTCAATGTAGTGTTTATTTGTAGTTTTCGTTTTTTCTGTAGTTGAATATCTCAATAGTTTAAGTCTCTGAAGTATCAGTTCTTCAGTTTCTTTGTAGTTTCGGTTTCTCTGTAGTTTAAGTTTCTATGTAATTCCAGTCTCTGCTGCGCCAGTGTTTCAATGGATTTAGTTTCTTTGTAGTTTTTAGTTTTTCTGTAGTTTCTTCTGTTATTTCAGTAGTAGTAGAGAAAAAACTGACTGGTTTTGATCATTTTATATCTGAGTCATAAGAGTTCTGCTGAATGTTTCTGTTGGGTCATGAATGGGTAACAGACTTTGATCTACACACAGGAATGGTGTTTGCCAAGATGGATGAAGAAGTTTGACGTGTTTTCTCTTTAAGCAGACACTTAACATCAACATGTCTTACAAACTGGTTATATCTCAAATTGGGACAAATACATGTTTGTTTTTCACATATCTGAAGTCTCACGCTACTGGCGTCCATTGCATAGCAGTCATGGAGATGTTCATGACAGAATCTCTATAAACAGAAACTGGTTATAAGCATTTTGGGGCCAGCTGGCTGAAAAAGGCTCCCTGTGATCCTCCATGCTGAACAGTTGGTCACTTATAAGATATGAAATGTTATTATTGGTATCAAAAGGCACAGATGCTAACTTAAAGCTAAAGCAATAGAGGAGCGACAGAAAGTTAGGAAAAGAAGGAAACCAAAGCGTTAGCAGGACAGGAGAGTCCAGAAAGCAAAGACATTAAATAGAGAAGCAGAGACAGTGAGGAGGGGGGCAGTGGCTACCAGCACATCAAGCCCCCAGTATCTTCTTGACCAGGTAGCCAGGGATAGAGTAGAGGAAGAGGCCCAGCATGAGAAGTAGCAGCAGCAGCCCCAGGACCTTGAAGATCAGCCAGCGGTAGTTGTGCCAGATGAAGTAGCGAATGGACTTCAGCGGTCTGAGAAACCACATGAGACTGGTGTCCGGGCGACTTTGTGGAGGGAGGTAGAGAGGGAAGAAAGAAGGGAATGCAGATGGCAAAAACAGGCAGAAAGGGTAAAGAGAAGGGGAAAGTCACAGGAACAAAGGAAGGAGGGAGACAGAGGGAAACAGTTGAAGAGAAGGTCGGAGGGAAACGAGTGCAAAAGTCTAACAGAGGCCTTTAGAGACTACAAAAAGCAGTGGAAGGTCTTTCAATCTAGTTCACTGCTTTTTGCAATGTGAGAATGAATTACTCAAAATAGAAATAGTCCCTGTACCTTTTCATGGTCACACAAGCATCCTCAAATTCTAGAGTTTAATTCTACAAATATTGTGAATAAAAACACAGTCTTACTTTGGTTTCTCCAGTGGATCGGGCTCATTTCGTCCAAGACCTACAGGACTTTTCTCCGCCTCTTCTGCTGTCACCAGATGAAGCTCCGCCTCTACTTTACCCTGAAATGACAAAATATGCGTTTATCTAGAAAGCATGCCGCCAAGCAAATCTTATCTTGCCGAAAAAGTGACCCTCCTAAACACGCCTTTCACTGTCATGGCCTGACGAGGACCTGAAAGAGTTCTGACAAGAGAAATGTCATCATTATTTCAAGTAAACAAGAGGTAGAGCAGAGTAGGGTAGGCGGTGGTGTTTTCTATATTAGTGTTTGTGGAAATAAATAATACAGTATCCATACCAACCTGTGGATAAGCCTTAAAGTCTGACCTCCTGGACCCATCTTTCCTCAATACCTCAAACCCACTAAAAAACGTTTAGAGTTATCCTGCTCACAAACATATAGACAAAAAAAAAGGCACTGATCCCATAACCTTGTGAGAATTGGATACCTTCCTATGCTAAAACTCACTTTTACTCATCTTTCCTGCAACTCCCATCCATCCATCCATTTTCTGCAACTGCTCCTCCTAAGCAGGGTGCCAAGGGGCTGGAGCCAATCTCAGCTGACAATGGGTGAGTAGTGGAGTATAATTCGCACTTACCGTGTCACACCTACCGGCAATTTTGCAATCTTGTATATAAAATTCACACAGAATGGCCCCCTCTCACCAGGTGGATTTGAACCCAGAACTTGCATACTAATGGGAAACAGCTGCCATAATTCTATTTTCACACGTGACGCAAAATGTCCACGTTGCTCTACTTGCACTGCTCTACTTTTGCGAATGTCACCAGAGATCCTTTGCCCATCTCAGACTACTAATGTGAACCCACAAATATAAGCTCTCTTTCTGGAGAGAATACAGATGTTTGTTTCCACTTTTTCAACTCTGCCGAAGAAGAGGTTATGTTTTTTTTTTGTATGTCGATCTGTTAGCAAGATTACGGGAAACCTGATGGACAGAATTCCATTCAATTTTACCAACAGCATATCTTGCACATGATTACGTTTTGGTGACGTAACATGTTTTGCAGCAGTAGTGATGTCAGAATGTGGCGAGGCACTCTCCTGAAACTGTGTCCGTTATTGATACCTTTGTTCCTTTAATTCCTTTGATGTTCCATTGGGGGTAAAGCTGGGAGTTCTGAGGGCTGAACAGAAACTCTGAAGTGGAAAGCGCAGGAGATGACTGGCTACAGCGTATTTGAGAGAGTTTGTTGGAGTTGTCGGTAGATTTAGTGGGTGGCACCATTTTGAAAATGAATGGAGAAATCTGCATGAATTTTTCCTAAATGTTTGGTACTGGTGTAAAGTCCCCGCTCAGAGTCTAGGAGTGTGGAGCAGAGAATAAAACAACGTGCTGAACACATCAATAGAATGAGAGAGGAAGAAGCGAAGCAGGTTCAGAGATACGATTTGGCCCAAGGTGGAGGTTTGTGTGAGTTATTTTTCTAGTTCACTCTGTTATCAGCAAGACAAAGTAGCACAACTGCTGCTCTGTATTTGTTGTGAAAGACATAAGAATATCTGAAAACCAAACGCCTCTGGTCACAGACAGCAACAATATCTTTCTTCCATTTACGCATCATCATCAACACGTTCTGACGTTTGGAGGTTCTCAACGTCCGCAATTTAAAATGGGATGAAGGACACAAGTAATCCCATTATTAGCGTTGCAACATTTGTGTGGCCTGGGCTGAATTTGCTACTACTTAGAGTTTTCTATCGACTTTGAGTATAAGTATGCTGCGGGTTTCGTGCGGATGCAGCACATAGGCATTGGTGGGTCCCGAACCGCTGCGGGCGTCTGCCAACACGAGATTCTCCTGTTCCCACAAGATAAACAATCTCCCCTTAAAGGACCTACGCAAGTGTGTCAGCAGCTCTACCTGAGTGTTTCAAATTGAAGATTTGTGAATCACATTCAAGATGACTATTTCACAATTGGTCGGACTCACCGTGAGCTCCATCTCATCGTTCTCGTCGCGGGCTGCGAATGGCCACCACCCTTTGACCCTCTTCTGTTTGAAGATGGAAATGGTGGGCAGCTCCAGCTTGTTTCGTATCATGTTGAGGGAACACTGCTTGGCAGTCTTGGCACCTCGAGGGAACCTGTTTAGGTCCAACTCAATCGCGCCTACATGTGGCGACAGTCAGACAATAAGAGTGTTGAAACCTCAGGCAGAAGGTCTTAAAACAGATTCAAATCCAACAAGTGATTCTTCCCTCCAGTCCTCACCCAGAAAGTCATCGGCAGAGAAGTGGTCGGCGTCCCAGACCTGCAGCGTGAGCCGAGGAGGTATCTTATACTCGGTCTCATCCCAGGAGAACATGGACTCTTTCTTGGAGATGACAATCTTCTCCTCAGCCATGAGGTAATCAAAGGGGAAGACAAAGCGCCAGTTAAAGTTGCCCTCTCCGGTCAGAGAGTGATAGTGGACATCCGTGTCCTGCTTGTCCTCCTGCTGACCCTTCAGCCATCTACAGGAAGCACCATCACAGAGCAGGGTTAGGTTGACCTTCACGTTCAGTCAGATGAGTGGATTGATTTGATTAGATTCTGTCAGTCATGCATAGAGAAGGTTATAGATGTGGGGAATTTTAATTAATAGTCTGCTAGTTAGCACTTTGAGATTTGATCCAAATGTAAAGTGCAATATAAATTAAATTTATTATTATTATTATTATTATTATTAGTTACAGGATAATAATTTGGTTGATTTAAACACGAATCAGGCTGCTAACAAGAGAGATGATGCTAATAGGTCATAATCAAAACATAATGTGGCTCCGCAAAAAACAAATCGGATCAATGTACCTGTGTGTGTGAGATGAGGGATATCTAAAAGTCTGATTTGATGTGGGAGTGCCACACTATTCTCAAACGCCATGCAAACACCAATCTTGCAATAATGCAAAAAGTGATCATTTTCCTGCTTAAAGGAAGAGTGGAAGAGTTCACAAAGATAAAAAGGAAAGTCCAGTCAGTATCAGCTCCAACCCCACATGGAATAGCAAATGCTGTTGAAATTTCTTAATTCATAAAACCTTTCTGGAGATTCACAGCAAAACAGAGTTGAAGCATCAGCTGAAGAAAGTGGGTACTTCAAATTGCCACGCTGTTTACTTGTGAAGTGCCAGAAATATTTTGTAAACTCAGAATCTCGCCTTCGGTATCTGGGTGAATAGATATTGACTGAATTTCAATTTTGGGAATAAAATTTATCTTTAAATTGTATAAATAAATGAAGTTTCAAGTAAAGATATTATATTTACTATTATTTACTCTCCATTGCCATGTTTACACAGAACTTTCAATAATGCCATTGTCTGATAATTTTCATCAGGGCCAAGTTCTTTCAGCGCTGCATTTCTTGACATCGATAAATCAAAGATGGCAGCGAAGAGTCAAAAGTTGTGATAATTTACTTAGTAAATAAAAAGCTGAAAAAGCGGCGGAAGCGATGCTCTCTCTCAGTATGTGAGGCCGTTACCTCTAGCGTGACATGAGGACTGAGATTTTTTTTTCACTTCACTTTTTCTTTCTTAAAAAGGCTCCATTTCGACTTTGTACGAAAGAAAACGTTAACATATACTGACCAAATGAAAGAAGAATACTGTATCACAGTTTTAGATTTGTGTGAAACACCCCATCCTCCTGTCTTTACTTTCAGAGCACATGGTTGGGCTAATGCTAAATTAAGGGATTTGACATCAAGGCCTCAGATTGTTGACGGTTCTATGAGAATGATCGACAAAGTCGACAAATCAACAAATTCGGCTGTGTTTTAATTACAACAGGCATTTATTCTCCATTTTGGTGAAACTTCATTGCCAATATAACACCATCATACTAGAAACTAAAGCACAGTCGTTATAATCCATATTGGTTCTAATTCTCTTTATCTTTTAGGATTTGATGTGAGTCCGTTAAATTGGATGGAGGTTAAATTTAGCTGTATAATAAAATGTCTGCCATGAAGAAGGTCTATCGTTGGGACAAGACTAACATTGAAGTTCATTATCATGCTAAATCATTGTTTACATAAGAGACTCCAAATATCTTTCAGAATTTTCAAAGTCTTCATATAAAGTCTAAAAACTACAACCCAGGCTCCAAACACAAACACTAAATATATTGCAAAACAATTATCATTTTAGAGTGTCAGTGTGTAGGATTTAGCCCGGATCAAACCACAGACATTTATTATATTGCATTAAAGAATCTTTTTAGAGTGTCAGTGTGTAGGATTTAGTATCAATGTTGCTATGGGGCGCTGTTTGTTAATGTAGCTAAAGCTGATTTTAACAGCAACATTTTGTTACATATAGCTCCAAATGTTAAATCCAAATGTTAAATCTAAATGTTAAATCTAAACGTTAAATATTATATCTAATTCTTAATGTTAAATCAAAATGTTAAATCAAAATGTTAAATCTAAATGTTGAATCTAAATCTAAATGTTAAATCAAAATCTAAATGTTAAATCAAAATGTTAAATTTAAGTGTTAAATATAAATGTTAAATCAAAATCTAAGTGTTAAATCTAAATGTTTAATCTAAATGCTAAATCAAAATGTTATCTGTATATGTTGCATCTTAATCTAAATATTGAACCTAAATGTTTGGAAAATATACAAACTCACACTGAAGACAGCGGAAGTTCCAAAATAAAAGCTTGTTGAAGAAAACCACTTCTATCCAAGGTAAATGCAGCTTACCTTGGATAGAAGCTGCACCAAGGTGGTTTCTGAGCTAGTTCTGGGCCAGTGCTTGGAATAGGCCCTAAAAACAGGTGTTAAAGAGCAACCAAAAGTTTACTGGATTAAAAGCAAGAAGCAGTGATGTCAGACACTGGGGTGAGGTTTTTGTAGCAAACCAACAGTTTTGGTTTGACATGTTTGAGAAGCCTGAGTGAGCGAATGTCGCATCTACCTGAAGAACTAAAAAGCATGAATCTGTATCATTAGTTTGTTGTTTAACCAATCAGAAAAGTTTGATGTTTTTATAACCGACTTGGTGCTAAAGGGACACGTTAAACGTGAATAGAATTGTTTTTTTCTTCAAAAAGCTTTTATTTTGGACAGTGTAATTTTGCATGGATACTAAACATTTAGGTTCAACATTTAGATTTAGATTTAACATATAGATTTAACATTTGGAGCTTAATGTGGCTTTTGTTGCTGTTATAATCAGCATGTGCTTCTTTTTCGCCATAGGTTGCACATGACATCCACCCCTCCCATTTTGTATCCCTCAAAAACGCAGCAGGCCTTTTCTAGAGCCAATGTTCTGTTTGTCTGTTCAGAGCCACTGAAGAAACGTAGGCTAGGTTCACACTGGCAGTCTTAATGCGCAATTCTGATTATTTTTTTCGCAGATTTTATTTGTTCAAGGCCCCTTAACTGACCAGCAGAAGAACATAACAAACACGTCACACGCAGGATACTGTCAATATGGAAGTAAAATGGAAGCCACTAAAGGTAGTTTGAAGGCTTTTTTTTTTATAGTGATAGTGTTTATATAGATATTTACAGTGTAGTGATGTTTATAATGTTAAAAGTGAGGTTTTTGACTGAAAAAGCTACTCCGGCCAGCGCACCTTTCTGACAAAATTCACTTGAAGATGAGATCCCTCGACACTAAATTAGTTTTAAATAACGGGCTCAGTCTAACAATTTCTGCCTTTATATCCTACAAACTGGACCTTTACACATCATCAGCAGAATCTCGCAGTAAGCATGATCAGAGTAAAAGTTTGCTTTTGACATTGGATGTAGTTTGATTAAAAAAAAAGCAAATGGTGAATTGAAAAAAAAAAGAACATTTTGAATTACTTTGACAAAAATTAAGTATTTGATACTAAAAAATATTACATTGATAAAATTGAATTAATGTTAATTTTGATAAAAATATTTAATTAAATGAAACATTACTTTGACAAAGTGAGAGAAAACATTAGTTTGGAAAAATATGAAAATGGTAGCTGAAATTTTGGGATTTGGCAAAAAAGGAAATGAGTTTACTATAAATAAAACTATTATTTTGATGAAATAAAATACATGACAGGGATAGACTGAAAATTTGATAAAATCAAATAAATAGTTTTACAAAAGAGGGAGCTGGTAGTCATGGACAATCTTTCAATCTCAGCCAATCCGTGAACTTTATTTCCCAGATTTATTGACAACAAAGATAATTACAGGTTAAAAGGCGGTTTGATCCTGACTAAACCTTTTAGCAGCGTGCTGGATGGAGAGTTTAGGACAAGCCAGGCTTCGTGCTGGATGGAGAAGTGCCTCTGGAAGAGGGAGGATGGGTGTGGGGTTATTGGTACGAGCCATGCGATGGAATTGTGTATTTTACCCCCTGACATAGATGTCAGACATCTTCTCTCCTGTCATGAAAGCATCGTCCTCTAGAATTACGTCATCAGTGTTCCAAATAACAACACGTAGCTCAAAGCTAGACACCATCAGAGCATTGACCAGAAGAGAGAGAGAGGACGACAGACAGACGGACAGGAGACACACCACAAACACAAATACGCACACAGAAAAAAATGGAAACAAAACAAAAAAATAATGATTAACTGCAACAAAAAATCCACACACAGCTCACACCCACGGGACGAGGCTCGGCCGTCGCGTCCCTCTGTACCTACCCCCTGACAAATATGTCACTGGACTTTTCCCCAGTGAAGAAATCATCGTCCTCCAGAATTACTTCGTCTGTATTCCAAATAATCACCCTGAGCTCATATCTGGTGTTGGGAGGGGAAGGAACACACATACATATCGTTGGACTTATATTTAACAGGAAATAGCTAACTGCTCAGAGAGACTCACAAGAATTGAACCTGTGGATAAAACTACATATTATGGAGAAAGAATCTGAAAACACTTTGAAATTAAAT
This sequence comes from Lophius piscatorius, assembly GCA_009660295.1. Classification (NCBI taxonomy): domain Eukaryota; kingdom Metazoa; phylum Chordata; class Actinopteri; order Lophiiformes; family Lophiidae; genus Lophius; species Lophius piscatorius. The sequence continues at coordinate 114,305 of VRLP01000608.1, read as the reverse complement.
TAACAATCCCATTAAATTACATGATTCAGTAGATCATTCCTACAAATAGTATCCTATTTGTCCCATCCTGCTCCCACCTCTTTGGTTTCCGTGGCGATATGTCGATGGCGGGTCCTGGAGCAGGAATATCCATAGGAAACATGTCCACCCACATCTCAATACGGCCCTGTGGACGCACACACACTAATCAATTCCAACTTAGAAACAGCGCTTATACAGCACCTTTCAAATAGTTTTCGTTCCATTCCAAGAATGACAAGATGATTAACGTAACAAACTATGCTTTAACAAAGGGTTGAAGTTAGTTGGTCTCTTCTGAAAAAAATTTATCAACAGTAAATAATATATCAATACATTTTTTATATTTATATAAAACATTTAAATTTTTTTTTATAAGTAGAAAAAGATAGAACTAAAAGAAAAGAAAAAGTAATACATAAAATCAAGTCGAAAGTTATAAATAAATAAAGTTGAATGAATTGAATAAAATGAAGTTCAAATAATAAATAAAATGAAATCATTTCCCTGATGTTCCAGTGGTTTTATAGCAACGTGTCTTATAGCAGTAAATGTTATCTAGTTCTACTCTGAGGAATAACTAAAAGAGAAGAGCTGGAGGGTCTGAGGAGGCATTTCTGACATAATCTCTGTCCTGATAAAAAGAAAAGTAATAAATAACCAGCATAGAGACTTTAGAAAAGGTGTAAGTTTTCGATCTTGTTGGAATGTTTAATCAAATGTAGCTGGTTTATTTATTCTGTGGTACTACACCAGAAAGGAGAGCATTAAGGTGGTTTAAGCGGTGGACACGGTACTCAAGTGTGCTCACAGAAAGAACATTTGGAAATGTTCTTCAATTTGGAAATGTTCTTCAAATGAGAGAATTTAATTTTTTTATATAATTCTGATATCATCAAAAAAATCCTTCCTTAATTTGTTGCTTTGCTTCCATGCAGTTTAAATCTCATCCATGCCATTAACTGGTTCCCACCTGTTCAATGCCAGGTTTGTCCGGGTTCAGTAGCGGCCTGGTCTCCACGTGTTCGGGGACGAGCTTGCAGCCCACCCTTGGGATCTCCTCCCAGTGGTTCAGCACCGTCAGAGCCAAATGCTCCTCGGTCTGCTTCTTCAGACCTGAGATATCAATGCAAGCAAAACAGAACTTTAGCCTGATAGCTCCTGATTTGATTACGCCAGCAAACAAATTGGTACAGTTTGGCGCCTTTGCCATCATCGCTCCCACACATATGTTTACGCAGAGATCAGGAATGCACCGGTACTCGTAAGGAATATTGGTCTGATACTGGACTCGTATACTCATACTCTAAAATTACTCCAGAACAACCATACATGTGATCACTTTATGTCAAGGTAGCATTAAAGGATAGGGATTTTGTTTTTCAGTACACAACAGGAATAAGGAGAAAGGAAGAAGATATGATGCTATTGTCAACACATCCAATAATTTATACAACTATGATTGTACATTTATATTGTTTAGACGTACGTAGGACTATTCGCACTCTTACCATTTTCATCCTCGATATCTGTCGGTCCCAGGAAGAGTCGATTTGCCACCTTGACTTTGCCTCCCGGGCCATAATGAGGTCCATCGATCTTGCCTTCCTTGCAGAGTTTCGCCAGGATCTGACTTGGCTTCATGGGGTCACGCCACACATTGTATCCACGGCTGACATAAAACAAAAACAAAGCCATGATTTTTGGGGGGCTCTACTGGTGGAATTTTAAGAAAATGACAGGAATGATGGTGTTTCCCCTTAAAGTACAGACTAGATTCTGGCAGATATAAAGGTTCTTAGAGAACATTAAACATTACTAAAGGGCTCTGTTGTCCTCGGCTCCTCAGTGGTTATAATGTAATGGCTAATGAGTGTAAATTGTGTTTTGGTTTTCCACTATAACTAGGCAAATAACTATGACTATATAACTTATAACTATATATATGTTATCCATAAAAGCAAGCGGACGCTCACACAGAGTAGGCGGATGAAATGCCACAGGTTGCTCTGTATTTGCTGTAGAAACGATTCTCCAAGTCGATCTTTGTTTCTCCAATCAAGTCGTCGGTTCCGACCAGGTCCCAGTCGTACACAGACACCGTTAACATGGACTCCATGGGGAACCGGGCCTCAATGTCAAATGATCTGGGGGCAGACAAGTGGAGTACCAACCAATTAAGTCAACGATTGTCTGTAGGGACACAGATGAGAAGCTTTCTCTCAACATACTTGCCAAATACAGGATTGAGCTGTTTGGAGATGTAGTTCTCTTTGTCCTTGACATCTGACTTTCCCAGCTTTATGACGACGTACGGGTCAGCCTTCCCGTTGATATCAGCAGGATGAAGGTCTGTGGCCTGAGGTAAACAAAGCAAAATCAGACAAGAGGGCTCTCCGTTAACAAAGTACATGGGATTCAGTCTTACTAACTAACAATGCTGTGTGTGTGTGAATAAACAACACAAATTAATCTCTAAAAGCCCGTGTTCTGGGAGTGCCAGGAGGACCTTTGTTGTTCCATTTGTAAATAAATGATCTCCCATTTGTGTGTGATGGTGTGGAGATCCTTATGTATGCAGCGACACGGTCTTATATGCAACATGGGAAAGACACCGAGCATGTTGCTGCTAAATTGTCCTCCACTTTGGAAGAAGAACTGGAGACCACCACCTCGGCAAAAAGGTCCAACACCACTTGAGACGACTACAATGTCTTGCTAAAGATACAGACGTGCATTTAGTTCATAAAAATTCCTTTGAAGATTGTGGCGACCCAAAACCTGACTCCCTCACATGATCCACATCCCCTTTTTCCCCATGAACGAAGGGCATAAACTCCTTGTCAATCTGACTTCCTTATATTCTCACATGACGTTAAGAAGCAGATTTTAAGCTATCCCTCTACTCAGCATTGATTCTACTTCTTGACAACTTTTAGAATGTAGAAAAGTACAGTATTTTTAGATGTTGAACTTTCTCTTGTTAATGGTGTTAAAGTGCATCTGAATGATTTGTTCTGTCTCCCATAGAGAAAGCTATAGATGGGAATTAGCTCATTTCCATCTGTAGAAAAGCATCTTTTCTCTTTGTTGAGATTAATGGTGATCTAACGAAAGTTCAGTCAAAAGCTCTAAATCTCAGAATGGCAGTTCTCTCTCCTCCCTCCAAGCTGACATCCAGCTTGACTCGCCATCCTTCTCAGCTGTCATCCATTGGAACTAAAACAACTCTATTAGCTGCTTATTCTCTTCTCTCTCTCTAGCCATCACCTCTCTCCTCACGCAAACCAATCACTCAGCTGCTCTCCTCACGCAAACCAATCACTCAGCTGCTCCCAGTTTTAAAAAAGGATCTCATGCTGTCAGTGTGGTAGACCCTTCTCTTCCCCTCCGGCACCATTCCGTGCTGCAGATCTTTAGGATTCATCCGCTCTCCGGCTGCATGTCTCCAAGGTCTTCCACTGCCCGTGTCTAAACTCTGGGATGGGGTTGAAAGTGCGGGCTGTGCCTATTCTGCTGCAGCTCAGAACAGATCGCTTACCATAAACAGAACTCTCCGCTGAGCCATTAAATAAACACCTATATCCTTGGATTCACTGGTCTTTCCAGGTAGAAATGTATTTGTGATGTTCCCCAACACAAATAAACAAGATAAACTAATCTAAAAAGTTATTTAATCCTAAATTTAAGCTATGTAATAGATTTGATTGGTCACTCACCCGAACCACGTAGACCCGGACAAGTACGTTGATTGGGTCGTTGTGAGGAATGCTTTGGAACATCCCCATGTTAAGATCAAAGCCTGCCTCTCTGGTGATGTCCTCAGGCAGAGGGAGCTTGTACATACATAAGGATCCCTGGGTCATGAAAAAAAGAAAAAGCTAAGTTATTCAGTTTTGTATTCCGTCAGCTGGTGTGAGCCGGGATTTTCCTGCCACCTTAAATCTGCCAACAATCCTGTCGTCATCCAGAGCGTGTTCGTCATCATCGCCAGTCTTTCCTCTGTACAGGTTGAAAGTGTGGAGCCAGTCCTCAAAGTTGCCGTACTCGCTCTCCAGCTCCTTGTTGTACATCTGCAGATTAACAAATGCCACGTGTCTGACTCCGCGCATGTTTCCTGTCTAAAGGCCGCCGTGGTCGCCGCACTCACCAACAGCTCATCCACTTTGGCTTTTAGCGGTTGCTTCTCGCCGCCGTCGCCTGCCTGGCCCTTTTTCTTGTCCTTGTTGCTCTTCTTCTCCCGGCTCTTGTCCTTTGCTTTGGAGCCTTTCAGAAGAACGTCATCGGGTTTGATATCTGATCGTAGGGGTGAGTGGAGGTGGGCAGCATATGGTCGGGGTCATGAGGAAGAGTGACGGGGTTGCAGGCAGAATGAAACGTGTCATTCAACATGAAAGCTGACCATATTCAAATACAACCATAAAAAGTGATAGAGATAAAGTTTTCTATAAAGTAAAGTGTTGAAGTCATATTTTTCTTTTTTGCACTAATGAAGTAAAGTAACAGGATTTTGTGATTAGGACTTAAACTTTATCAAGTAATGCAACGTCAGCACCTAGGCCACCCAGGCTTTGTGATGATCAATGCACTGATACTGCTATTGGTACTGATACGGGGCTCGTAAACACATACTTATAACATTATTCAGATACCAACACTCAATACAACATTTAAGCAACTATAACACCTCATGGCAACCAATTCACAGCAATTATACCACTTATTGACAACGATACCAGCCCACAGCAAAGATAACATTTAATAACAATAATGGAACCTATTTATGGCAAATGATGAAAAAGATCTTGTCCTCTGATCAGTTGAGGAAAATTAATAAACTCAAGTAGCCTCAGCTATCTTTCTTAGATATATGAGTTTATTATAGAGAGATCTCTAATGACAGAGAAGATTCAGACAGACTCAGGTGCGAGTCTTGCCATTTAGATCCAGCAGGACCATTATATGCTTACAATGTCAGCCAATCTACCAGGGCAGGCTAACTTGTCCTTCAGACAGAATGGCGCACACTTGTTAGACATAACATGATGAAAGGACGTCAGAAACAGGTCGAAGGCGGAATATTTTCATTACAAAACAGCAAAAATATAATTACGACAATGATAGCACTTTCCCGAAACGATACAACTTGACTACGACAACGAAACTACATCACAGCAAAGTCACCACTTTCAGGGAATGCTAACCCTTAACAGTGAGAATACCACATTATGACAATGATTCCACTTTACTGCCATGACGTCAACACCTGGCCACTACCTAGCCATAACATGCTACTTCCAGAAACTTAAATTTCTTCACCTGAGACAGCAACTATCATATATATATCATATATATATATATATATATATATATATATATATATATATATGATATATATATGTGTGTGTATATATATATATATATATATATATATATATATATATGCTGCTCAAGGTTTTTATCTGTTAATAGCGACTGTTGCCTAGCGCTTGCTCATGTGGGTAGAATGAAGAGTTTGATCTACACCTACTCTTTTTGGAAAATACAATTGACTTAGCTCTCAAATGCTACACAACAAGATTTGGGTGCATTACTAGCTATAGCAAATATTACAAATTATAAAGTCTTGTTCATCGTCATTTCATGACTTTGTTACTGTTGAAGCTAATATATATAAAAGTCAGAAGTAACTTTTAGGACTCAAATACTGGTAATAACATGTATAACAGTTCTATCTAGGATGGATTTTTGCTGCTTCTTTACATACAGACACTTTGTTTAAAGAAGGTTTTTGCAGCCAGTAATGGAGCATTACAGTAGATCATTTTTGTTTTTATGTAGTATGTGAGTATGTTGTGTGCAGAATCAGCATTAGTCAGCTTTCATGTACTGCAGAACAGGAGGTTGTGCTAATGGAAGAAATGGTGATGGATGTGACTGAAGGATTACTCTGAAGGAGGAGGAGATGAGGATGCTGCAACTCCCACCTCACAGAAAGACTCAATGAGTCAGTCTGACAACATTCACTCCTGCCAGTACATCTATCATAACCACTCTGTACTTAACTCCATACTGAGCAGGAAATTAGAAGATTAATATTGTGAGCATTCACAAATCATTTTTAGGCATCTATGAAATAAATGAATTGAGTTCACAGACAGTATCTCCCAAAACTGCTGCATGCTGATATTTGCAGACTTCTAGAGTTGGCTATGCTCACATAAGAAAAGAGAACCAATCTTTCTCCCACAATGCATTGCACAAAGGAAACAGAAACAGCTCCCGGGAAAAAATCAAAATTCTTATGATTCATAAGATAAACATTTTGATGTAATTAAAATGTTAAGTATAAAAGAATAAAAAGTACAACATAGTAAAAAGCATTTGCAATTTTAAAGCCATTCTAGAGGTGGTTGAACACACAATTTTATGTGAACCCTCCTAAAAATTATAAGAATTTGTAACTTTTCTTCTTCTAATGTTTTTATTACTATTTACTTAACCCTCAGTAATTTATCTAATCTCTAGTCGACAAATCCCCCCAAAAATGTAATATAACAAGAAAAATAGAATTATTGAAGCACTGAATGTTAACATTTCCATTAAGAGCGGAGCCCCCCTAAATGTCTGATCCTAAAATCCCCCCTGTGGTGAAGCATGTTTACACCTTAGTATACTAACAAAGTCATCTAGCAATCATCCAGGCCCAAGGGCAGGAGGCCTGGCTAATGGTAGAGTTGAAATACCTGCAGTTTCTGCAGCTATCTCCAGGTCCTCCCTGTCCTCCGCCTCAGCCTGTGCCGCCTCCTGAGCCCTGAGAGTCTGGAAGACCAGGCAAGAAAAACGTTGGAGGACTTCCAGTGTGGAAGTCAACATGTGGTAGAACATGGGTACAGATCCAAGGGGGACAGAGAGGATGTCAAGCTGAATTACTTCAAAATAAATTAAGTAATAAAATAACTAGTGTTACCATGCTTAGAAAAAGCATCGCAAATTTCACATTTCCTATTTTATTGATTTCCTCTGTGGGGATTAATAAGGTTCTGTCTATCTATCTGATGAAGAAAACACAAAATATTACACAACATGTGTCGTAAAGAGTAAACCTCTTCATGATTCTATATCGATCAATAATCAGAGTTTGTTGGAGTCTTCTAATAATAATAATAATAATAATAATAATAATAATAATAATACTTCTGTAGATTTTCAGGCTGGCAAAAACTCAGGCATTAATGAAGAAATCTGCATGACTTTTTCCTAAACCTAGGGTACTGTTGTACTTTGTTCTTTTGATGTTTTATACTGGAGAGGAACTGGAAATGACAAAACAATGTCTGTTCAAGAGAAAAAGAAACAAAGCAGGTTCAGAAGTAGGTTTTGGCCCTTGGCGGAGTTTTTGCTCTCTCGAGTGCTTTTTCTAGTTCTATGTAAATTGGTCTTGTTATGTATTATTCAACAATGTGAACAGAATAAACTAACAGGAAGTGGAGCAAAAAACCCTTTTCTATCCTACTTCTTGTGAATTGAAATAAAAGGCCACAAATAGCTGTAAGAAAGGAGGTAGACATTTTTTTTCTCCCACCTACTAGTGTAGATGTAAATAGAGTAGAAAAGTCAAACCTCCATCAGTGTCTCTATTGAAGCAAAATATTTGGACCACCAGTCCAGGACTCTCTCGTCTGTCTCATCCTCCTCCTCCACTCCTCCTTTCTTTTTTTTCTTCTTCTTCTTTTTGTCGCTTTCCTCCTCAGTCTGACGAAAAGATACTTAGTTGATGCTCAGCGGCTCAGATGTTTCATAAAGAACGAGGCACCGGTTAGCACATGTGTTCTTTTCTCTGTTACTCACCATGTCAACTTTAACAACCCCGTCTGACGTCTACAGTAGAGGGGCGTCACATAAAACAACACAGGGATTAATAGAAACAGTGGATGGAGCAGGTCGGAGGCAAACATGAACAGAGGTTGGTATAGAGGACAGATATAAACACAGATTCTACAACAGGAACTGGTTCCACTGTCCATGAAGTCAAAGAAAAAGCTTACAGGGTCTAACTTGACGATTGTGTCCATCTTTCGAACCGAAGGCTCTGTGTCCATGTTCCCGATGATGTCACCTGCGGGACGAGAGAGGGTGCGGGAGGAAAGGCTGGGTGAGGAGCGAGGCTGGGAGCCGCCATTGGTAAGCACCATATAGCCATTCATGAGCTTAGCTGGAGGGAAGCCAAGATGGAATAGACAGCAGACGGCAGGAGCGGACAGGACGGCCGACAGCCAAGGATATTCAGGAAAGGAAAACAGATGGAGAGAGAGGTCAGGACAGGAAACAAGCAGAGAAATCAGTAAAGTAAATGAAGGATGAGTGGCCGCAAAGTTGAATCCGAAGTATTTAAATAGTGTTAACCTTCTGGGGTGTACAGAATGTTTTTGTTGTGATGTTATCTAAACCTTCAAGAAGCCTGGAAGAGGTTTAAACAAATCTAAGAATTATTTGCAAACATATTTTCCCTTTTTTGGTGGGAACTAAAAGGTTTTTCAATATGAATTTGCCATTTCATGCTGTCTAAGCTGGAAGGCAAGAGCCTCCGTTGTACCGGTCTACCTACGTTCTAAACCTCAACAATGATCATGAGCGCTGGGAAGTCATTGTAAGAATGATGTCGCAGTCACAAGTAGACGACATTTGATTCATCCATAAGGTGGCCGGGCTCAGCCTTAGAGACGGGGGAGGAGCCCAGACATCCTTGGAGAGTTCGCTGCGGAGGCGCTACTCCTTTCTACTGAAAGGAGCCGTGAAGAATTCCTCCTGGGGGCATCCCTTTAGAGGTTTTCTGGGCACGTCTATCTGCGGTCCTGTTCCCACCGAGGCGGTTACCAGGCCGGTTCCGGCCAGGACCTAACTTGGAACCAGTTCTTAGTTTTTCCACTGGCCCTGGCCTCTAAAAATCTGTGCTAAATACGAACCAAAAACAAGCTGGGCAAGAAGCAGGCGCCAGTGAGGCTTGGCTCAGCATTAGCGTTAAGGTGATTGATTAAGGTGATTGGACATCTTTAGGGAGCTCAGATTGGAACCTCCTATGGAGGACTTTCAACTGGACACACCAGAATTCAGTTGAGGAATTACATGTGTCATCTGTCCTGGGGATGCCTCGAAATTCCCTTGGACGAGCTGGAGAGCGTTTCTGGGGAGAGGGGCATTGGGAATCCCTGCCTGTCCTGCTGCTACTACGGCCCAACCCTGATTAGTGGAACAAAACGTTTGGATGGTATAGAAAGGCTGTGTTAGGGTTCATGTTGGTATGACCTCAGACCCTTGATGGTTAAGCTAATGCCACTCAACTCGGGATGGATGAAGAATGGATGGATGAAGTTTTAAATATCTGAAACATTTATAAATTAAAAATGTAATCAAATGAGAGCTCTTAATAAGAAAATTACTCGTGACCTCAGTCTTTTGTTTATTTACTGTATATATTTATTTCCTCAGAAGTCAGGGAAAATAAGTCAGACCAGTGTGAAATGAGAAAAAGAACCTGCTCATGGTTTGACAATTTTGATGAATTCCAATTGCGAAGGGGTCAACTGTTATAAATGCTGAATGTGGCAGCAGTCAGCAACTTTTTAAACGAGTGAAATTCATCACCGAAGTCATTCCTCAGCTGGAAACGGAAACTTATTTTTGGTATTTGCGGATTCATGGTTTTTGCTCGAAGTTTATTGCCTTATGTTTGTTATGGTTCTTGGCTTCCTGCTTATTTTCCCCTGTTTTACTTTGAATGTTAATTTCTCTTGTTGTAGCTCTTGCTGCATGTTTCCGATATCTCCCAGTATCGTCACCATGTAAACCGACAGGAACAGGATTCTCGACGACGAACAGTTGAACACCACACAGACAGAACATTCCATTCCATTCCTTAGGTGTTGTGCTTTGCCACACACACATACGTGAAGTAGTCAGATTACTTTAGGATCACTCTTTATGGTTCAAGCCTCCATCTACATTAAGTGACGACTAGATCCCTCATTGCAGCATCTCCTGCTCCACAATGGCATGATTTTCAAGTCAAGTCCATCCGGTTATTTCTTCGGAACAAATCCAGTTTCTTACATCGCGTTTTCAAGCTTTTGATAGTTATTATCATGTTGTGTTTATCCGACAAAAGATTCAACATGTGTCTCGGATCAGTCTGTCATTTCAGTTTTTCATCTTGGATTTTTGGTGGGATTTAGAGATCCAGCCCTTAATGGTTTAATGACGTCGATTCCATTGATCGTTCCTCCATACCTTTGTTCTAAACTAATTACCGATGTATATCAATAAAGATTTTCATCTTGAATGTTTCTTTCATTGAGATCCGGACTGTGATTGAAGTGTTCCCTTAATTTCTTTGAACAGTGTAGTAACATAAATATAATCCTTCACCTGCAGTGGCCCAGTTGTTGGAGGTCTTGTCCGGTGTGGTGTAGGTGAAACGTCGGAGGCTGGTGACAGCATGAGACCCCACCAGGATGTATCGCCCGAAAGCCCGGCAGTCCACCACCCGGATGTTTAGAGGAGGGTGGAGGAGCTCGTTCTCTGGAAGGTCCTTAGGACAGAAATTAAAAAGATGAGTTATTCACACTATTTATATATTATTATTGCAATAAATCAGAAGGAAGGCCAGTGTGTTGTCTTCATTCCAAGGAACTTTAAAAGAAAGGCACAGTCAAAATCTAAATTCACTCATTATGTGCTTATTCCCCTACGAGTGAAGTTTCTTATTTTGCACAACATTTCAGGAGATTAACAGATAAACATTATCCTAAACAACTAAAGAGGAGATGGGGACTTTCTTCAGGAACCTGATGGGTACTCAGTATACATCCAAGGCCCAATATTTATTTATGCATTGGTCGTCCATCTTTTATTTCATTCGTCACCTGTGAAGCACCTTGAATAAAGTGTGAATTGTTTTAAAGGTGCTATATGAATCAAGTTTGATTGATTGGTTGCTCTTTTCAGGGTCATAAACCTCGACAGGTGGCCGGTCCATCTCAGGGCCCACACATTGAGAAAAACAACAATTCACACACTCATTCAAACCTACGGAACATTTAGATCCGCCACCGCTAATCACTTAAATCCTATGTTCCAAGACGGTGGGAGGAGGTTGTAGCACCAACGGCAGAAACCGGAAGAAGTCTCAAAGCTATAAAAAGTGTGTAATTAAAACCTTTTGAAATAAATTTGTGATCTCTGGGTTTCACTGTACATGCTGTATGGAGTCCTTCTTCCTCTTCTTCTTCTTCTTCTTTGTCTTTTGGCTGTTCCCTTTTGGAGTCGCCACAATGGATCATCAGTTTCTATGAAAAAGCTGGCACCCTGCTGGCTATCGGTACTGGTGACGGCATTAACCCGAGCCTCAACCAATCTGGTCGGTGATGGAGTCATTCTATGTTTTGTACATTTTGAAACAAGTCTCCATCTTCATCAGTTGTTTAGGATAATTAAAGCTACGTTTAATGTAAAGCCCCAGAAATGTTTTATGAACAAGAAACTTCAGCTGACTTACAGAATTTTCATTTTTGTGTTTTTGTAACAGAGAGTTGCACTTACCACCTCAAACCATTTGACCAGGGTGCTGAAGTTAGGGTTTTTCTTGTAGTTCTGGATGAGGACCGACTGCACACCTTTACCTGCGCACTCTATGTCCACGCGTGGCCGATCCACCTGAGCGAGGTTGATCCTCTTCAAGTCTCTCAAGCCCCAGAACAAAACCTGTACCACAGAAACAACAGCACTGGAAGAGGATCTTCAGAGGTCAACAAATCTTGTCTTAGTGCTGGATAATTGAATATTAGATATAAGAATATGATAACAGGCTTGGGATAATCAATCTCTGATCAATCGCTGACCTTTTTTTTATTTTTGTGAAATAAACGTGCTTTAGGTAAACACGATAGTATTAAAATTGTTAATATCCTGAAATTATATCCACCATTTGTTTGTTTTTCAGGAGGAAATTGGTCTAGTGTTAGATGAATATTATCGAATTTTCATTTAATAAATGTTAAACAAACTAAAACATTAAACCTCAACATATTTTAGACATTCTAAGGCCTAAAATGCAAATGATCAAAGTTTAGACCCTGTGACTGTGTGTCAGTAGGTAAGAGCAGTCCTCCACTTATTTTACTCCCCGGACGCCTCGTTGTGTCTGCCCACCGAGAACAGAGAGAGTGAGTAGAATAAACACAAAGTAGTCCGTGGTTAAAGTCTCACCTCTATGCGGTAACGACTCAAGACGGGTCGAATGCCCATGGGCACAGGCAGGATGGGTCCATGCTCTGAGTCTGTTGGGCCTTCAATGGGAGGAAGATCAACCCTCCCTCCTTGACCGATCTGATGAGTGGGTGAGAGAAGAAGAAAAAACGTGAGTCACATGGTTTCTCTGTTGTGACACAAGTGATAAGCGCTATTTCTGTTAAGTCTTTCTTTTCTTAGTGCAGAGATTAGAGGATGCAAACAAAGACGTTTAGCATTACAAACATTCAGGAGACAAAGTGGGATGAAGAACGAAAGAGAGAAGAGAGCACCTTTATTTGAGGGATAGCAAAGCTATGGACGGAAATCAGAGCTCGCCTAATCGCCTCCTCATCGAAAGGGATCTGTAGGCAGTAGGAGGAGGAGGGAGAGGAAGGAGAGAGAAGATGGACACGTCACAGGAGGAAGAAAGATGAATATACAGAATGTCAGTGGATGAAGGTAGGGCTGGTGACATTATGGCCGAGCAAAAGTTCTGAAGATGCAGAATGAGGCGATAAGAGACATACAGTAGAGCTGGTTGATACAAGAATTGAGTTTGAGATGGAGAGTGATCAGAACGTTTAGCAGAAAGAAGAGAGAGTGTAGTTTTTTTTTTTACGAAGGAGTATTAAAAAAAACAAAGATGAAAAATAAAAAATAAATCCAATTTTTAGGAGAATAAAGTTAGAATTTTCCAACTACTTTCTCGTACATTTTTTAGCCATAATATTATGACATTAATCTTGTAATCTCAATTATTTTGATTTAATTTTTTTGTTCAACTTGGCCCTAATACTCCGTCATAGTTTTTCTAGATTTATAACGTCTTTTTTCTTTTCATCATCACACTGAGCAAGTCATTAATGATTTTTCATTTCTGCCAATGGAATCCGTCAGATGTGTGACACCCATGTTTGTGCACTAGGTACGTCAAAAAGTTATTAACAGGTTATGAAATTAAATGTGGTGGAGGGATGTAGCTGGTGGAAAAGAGTAGACTGGATCTTCAGATCCTGCCTGCGTGCGTGTGTTTGTGTGTGCGTGTGTTTGTGTGGCTGCATGCATACATGTCTGCGTGTGTGTGTGTGTGTTTGACTGCATTTATGTTTGTCTGTGTGTGTTTGTGGCTGCATGCATACATGTCTGCGTGTGTGTGTGTTTGGCTGCATGCATGTGTGTCTGTGTGTGTGTTTGGCTGCATGCATGTGTGTCTGTGTGTGTGTGTGGCTGCATGCATGTGTGTGTTTGTGTGCGTGTGTATGTTCTTGCAGACGTTACCTGCAGCAGCTCAAAGGCGGCCAGCAGTTCCCCGGCCGTACTGTTCCCTCTGTAGACCTGATAGTACTCCAGCTGTGGGGGGAACCTCGGGGGGCCGTAGAGTTCGTCACACATTTTGACGGTGGGCTTTGCAAAGGTTCGACCTATGAAGTCTGCCTTGCCCTGAACACCACACCAAGATAGTGGAGACAGTGAGGTGACAAGGGATGGGAGTTAGACACACAGGTGAGGGAGGTGCAGTTTCCCCAGCGACCACTTGGTGTCAGTATGGGTCAAAGTGGTTAAAAATGAATAAAGCTTGAAAAGATGAGAACCCGTCTTATGTAACCCAAAATTACTAAAGATTATATTGTAATAAAGTAAAACAAGCATACTTATTAAATATATATCTAGATACAGCTGGAAACAAAATTATTCAACCCATATTGTTTTCATCTTTTATGAACTTTTACTGACAACTTCTTCTTCTTCTTCTGTCTGTTCCCATCACAGCAGATCATTTATTCCCATCTTGCTCTGTCCTCTGCATCATCCTACCAATTGCATGTCCTCTCCTGCCACATCAAGACAACTCCTCTTAGATCTCCCCTTTGGTCTCCAGACTGGCAGCTCAATCTCCAGCATCCTTCCACCAGTTCATCAACTATCCCTCCTTCTCATGTGTCTTAATCATCTCAATCGGGCCTCTCTTACCTTGTCTGACGACTGCAGTCTCTAAATGATTTCCTAATTCTTGTTGTAGTTCATTTCCCCTCTACATGTGGCAGGTTTCCAGCAAATGAGCTCCAGAGCATCAGAGGTCCACCACCATGTTTCACTGGGCTGTTCTTCTAAGCATCTGCTTCATTCTTTCTCCTCCAGACATAGTGCTGATCCACAGACCCCAAAAGATCCAGTTTAGCTTCATTACCCCACAGAACAACATAACCAACATTTCTGGGTCTTATCTAGATGCTTCTGGGCTACTAGAGAAACTTTTCTAGTGATTATCGGTCAGCAGTGAGTTTGGGCCGTATGTCAATTATAGCCCAAATATGAAAAAGATGGGATCCTACTGCTGAAGTAAATCCATGATGGTTGACTTAGAGTTTTAACAACATCTCGTGGTGGTTGCTATTCATGGTTGAATAATGCAGAGATTACAGCAGTCAGGAAAAAGGGGTACTTTGAGTCGAACATTAAAAAAAAATTTGGTAGAATTGAGCTGCTTAAACTTTTCTTACATTATTTCATTCAGCATTCATTTCATCCACTTATCCGGGTCAAGTTGCAGCCGGAGCAGGCTTAGAAGAGCATTTCAGACGCCTCTCACCCCAGCAACACTTTCCAGCTCCCAGGCCAAATGAGATATATAATCCCTCCAGCGAGTTCTTGGTCTACCTCGAGGTCTCCTCCCTGTTGAACATGCCTGGAAAACTTTCAAATGGAAGCGTCCTGGAGGTTTCCTAATCAGACGCCCGAACCACCTCAACTGGCTCCTTCAATACAAGAAGGAGGCGCGACTTCACACCACGATCCCTCTGGATGTCTGGATTTATCTTTAACGCTAGGACCAACCACCTTACGAAGGATGCTCATTTCATCAATTTCTTATGTAATTTGTTTTTTGCAAACCGCTAATAAATAGTAGACTTTGCCAATAAACCTTAAACACAAAGGGGGTTGAGTAATTTTGCTTATTTCTTAAATGTACAAGTCACATTCTCATTAACACTCGGTTTTATCTTCTGAGCTCATCAGCAACTCGATGAAGCAAAGAATCCATGCCACAGCAGAAAACAGCCATCAGTATCTATTAAAGCCTCTGTTTCGACACAGCCTCTGCAGCTTATAATGCCTCTGTACTCTTTAGGCCAGCGCAGCGACAGCAAGACCAAGAGCAAGGTGCAGGGTGGAATGGGACAAGCATGGACAGACAATGAGGACAGGAGAAGCAAAGCACATATATTAGTGATTACTAAAGCCTGAACTGCAGGTATTGATCAGTCCCTGTATGGTGCATGGCACAGAGTTCGTACCACAGTGTCCTGGTCATAGATTTCAACCACGATGATAGGTGGGTCGTCTCTCAGCTCACTGGCCTCACCAAACAGCTCCACGTCATCAAACACCAGCAGCTGGTCCCATGTAGGGCAGAGGGTCTCCGACAGAATCTGCAACAACACAACTTAGTTTACACATGATCAATACAAACACACCTGTAGAGGTTATACTGCAATACAAAGGCAAAGTGCAGTATCTGCAACTTCTGTGAAAGATTATTTCTAAAAGCGATGATGTGATTGGTCAGAGCTGGTAGTGATCAGATCTATCTGGGTCTAATCCAGCAAGAACCAGTAAATAAACGCAGTTAATGGTAGTTCTATGGATTCAAGGGGTGAATACTTTTTCACAGCATGGTGCACACACTCGTGGTCGTACCTCAGTGACCTGGCTGTGGGTGGAGAAGAAGACCCGAGCGAAGGGGTCCGACAGCCCACTGCTGTCGGCGGCAAACAGACTGCGGGCCTGGTACATGTGAGCTCTCAGCTGGAAGACCTGCTTCACTGTCAGAAAGAGACATGCCATATTATTTGCACAGTGAGTTTACACTGAAGAAAGAAAATAGAAATCCAATGTCTGTATGGTGTTCTGACGGTGCAAAACAAATGTTTATTTATTTGGATTCTGCACTTTGTAGATGATCCCTGAGACAAAGTTACTTTTATTGAATGAAAATGATCTTAGTTTGACAACATTTTGCAAATCTGTTACTGATCCATGAAATATAAATCTGTGAATATCTTTTTTTTCTTAGTCGTGAGCAGCAATCACTTTCTGTTGGAAGGGCGGTCATACTGTCATACTTCCAGTTTACAAATTTGTTCAAGGGCTTGTAAAAGTGTTTCAAATTTGCTAAATTAATGTTTGTTTTTTTGATTTTCTAATTTTGTTTTCAAAATTTCTAATTTGTTTGACCTTTTGTTGACACTTCTGGATAATTGTTTTTTGATCTGGTGATTTTGTTTTTGGAATTTTTGTCTTAAAAATTGTAAATTTGTTTAACTTTTGCTGAAAGTTGTAAAATTGTATTGTAATTGTAACTTTATAATTAAATCCAGTAGTAACAACCTAAAGCAAAATGCAAAGCTAGATGGTTAGTAGAAAAAAAATAATGCAGGGAATGAAAACAAACCTACTTTAATGAAAGAATGAAACCAAACTTCCAGATCCACGACCCAGCAACCTTAAATAATTTTTCTACAGCTACATTTACCACTGACGGAACTCTGATTAATACCATCACTAGGACAGGTGGAAATTTCCCATGATGCATTGAGGATGTATGTGAGGTCTAGTCAATCAGTCCTCATTCTGAGGTGGTCTACCCACATGTGACCAAAGTCTTTTAGCAGCACTAATGTAGCATGTTCTCAGCCACATCATTCTAACTGACCGCCTCTGAAACATGAGGAAACCACAGCGGCAGATATAATGGACGCTGCCGGTATACCAGTCTATCTATCACTGCAGAGCGGGAGGAGACGCATTATTACAAAGTGTGACCTGACTCAGAGGAGTCCACATGTGGTCACAGCAGGTTCTTGTTGTGTACTTACTGTTGTAGATCAGGCTGACGGGCGGCTCGGAGTGAACACTTGGACCAATCCTAGCAGCTCTGATCTCTTCAAAACCGTTAGGCAGACCGTTGAGGAAGTCCTTCCTCTGCTTGTTCAGGCCGAGCCACAGGTAGAGCTCCAGCTTGGCCTGAACGGTCCAGCCTGCAGGACCGAACCCCTTCTTACCGGGCAGCTGGGAACACAGATCAAAACAGCAAAAGACTGATGAACCGGAATGTGTGAGATGGTTTCTGCTGTGTTGCAACATGGCGCAGTCTATACGTATTTAGAGGCCACTTCTTTGATCTTCTCTATGCCGCACCAATATTTACAAGTCTCTTTACCATTGATCAATATCTTCACTACACATAACTACTGATCACAGAACAGAGCAGTGAAGAAAACATGGTTTTAGAAGGTAATGAGGGAATCTAAAGCTGTTGGAATAATGAATAGTGGCAGCATTTCCCTTATCTTTCATCTGTTATACAAATCTTTGCACATGTAAAACACCTCACATCAACGTCTGACAGGTTCAAGGAGGTGTCCAATGTCATTTTCACAGCCAGATGCAAATGTACGTACACCTATTTGTGCACCCATCGGAGTGCTTTGTCTTAGATCGAGGTGCGGTGCGGCACACTGTTCCCTTGTTCCCTTGCAGTAACCAATCCTGCCATCATGTATGAATGATTGCAGAACAGCCTTCTCTACCACTGAATTCTTTTTTGTGGGTGAATGGATTTGTGTTGTTAAGAGATTCGAGTGATCGAGCAAACTCAGATGTGACTGTACAAATGATAAATGGACTGTACTTATATCGCGCTTTTCTCGTCTGCTCGACCACTAAAAGCGCTTCAAACGCGAGTCAGCATTCACAGATTCACACAAACATTCATACAGTGATGATAGAGGCTGCCATGCAAGGCGCCACATTCTCATCAGGAGCGGCAGCCATTCATTCATTCACATACCAATGGAAAAGCTATTGGGAGAAACCCGTGGTTCAATATTTGGCTCAAGGACACGTAGACATGGGGACTGTAGTGGCCAGGATCGAACCACACTCTGAATACCAGTGAGCGGTTGTACTGTTGTGGCTTATTGGTGTATTTGACATCTTTCATCATTTGTGGCGCTGTAATATTGCAATGTGTCCTTGTTTAGTTGTGTGTCTTTTGTATCACTTTAACAGAGAACATCAATACTGTCCAGAAACTCTTGAAGCGCACATATCAGTCACAACATCAGAACCATTATCTGGTATTAACTCCGAGGCTGATCCATGTTAAAGTACAGTCTATTTACCATTCCCTGGAATAAATAAATAATTAAAAAAATCACTGTAAACTTTGATTATCCAGCAGCGTGGACTATTCCACTCAAAGAAAAAGGTGATCGAGAGGAGGGAGAAGTGCCCAGAGAAAGCGAGGAATAAAGGAAATGCTGGAGTTTTTATTCACCTACTCCAGTTTTCTTTGACCAGTGGCAGAATCTCAGAGTTTGTGATGAAGGTGTGAGGGTTCACAGTGGCTGGAGTAGCTTTTCACTGAACCCAGACTGTTTGTGTGACAATTTTGAATGTGTAGTACCCAGCAAAAAACATAAAAACGACCTTCACGAAGATGGATGACGACAATGCAAGACGATAATATAGTTTTAGAGATAAAAGTATTAAATCCTCTATTTTAGAGGATTTTCCAAAGACTTAAGATAAAAGCTGAAAATGAATGTAATGTGTCTACTTACAGACACTTACTGACAGATGTGGACCAGTAAGTGTCTGATTTGGACCCTGATGTAGAAGTAGAGGAAGAGTTTTTTGAGGATAATGCTGTGGAACGCAGCTTAAGAAATAAGCAGTAGGCAAAGATCGTACCTTGAGGAAGACAGCTTTGACTTTGCAGCAGTCTTTTCCCGTTTCTTCATCCACCATGGAGTAGAGAATATCTTTGGAGGGAACCCGGGCGTAGGCGATGCGCTTGTTGTTGCTCATCATCCAGATGAAGACGTCCGGGATGCTGTGCTGTGGCTAGTAATGGAAAATAAAAGGACTGAATGACTTCCCTTCTACCAGGATCGTTCCTTAATTCATGTCATTTTCCATGCAGTGGAGTGTTTATAGTCTTTAAATACAGGCTTTTACCTCGTCAGCGAGGAACCGCAGCTTCTGCAGGAAGTTCTGCACCAGCTTGAGTTTATCTCTCACCGTGTTCTTCTTCACCTGAGTGCGGATCTGCTTGGCCTGCTGGCCCATGCTGTCCTGTAGGAGGAGAGATGATGACGCATACAGTTTGGACTCCATTCATATTTTATATAACTAACTGCACACAATGATAGATTGTAGCTACAGGCAAGAAAACAATACAGTCAATTATATTCTCAATGTGCAGAGGTCTCCTCACAGCACCTCACTGGACCTTTTTCAAACAGCAAGCTTTAATCAAACCTGGAAAACATACGCACACTTTGCTTTTCCTATCAAAATCAGATCTACTGAAAATAAGTAGCAACACTGAAACAAAGGATTTATGAGTTCCAAAACTGAAATATTGAAAATTCATCACACAGAATTGATTTCCATGGCACAGACCACAGGCATTTTAAAATCCTAACCAAGTTAGAAGTCGGTTTCATAACGAGAATCTCTCATTTCAAACAAGCAAACACACCATGAACAATTTGTTAGGTCATTGCAGAGTCCACACAGACACACCCATAACACACATACACCCACACACGCACGCACACCACCACACACACACACAACCATTCAAACTCTCATTCAAACCCATGGGCAATTTTGAGTGACCAATTCACCTTTATTGCATGTTTCTGGATTGTTGGAGGAAGCTGGAGTACCTGGAGTGAACCCACACGAACATGGAGGGCACTTTGGGATTTGAACCTTCTTTTTTCTTTTTTGTGAAGTAATTTTTTTTAGTTTGAATACATCATGCATTATAGTGTTAATTTAGAAAGGATTTATGTCTAAACGTTCCTTTTCACTGGTTCAGTAACTTCAGATTCAGCAGAATTTAATCTGCTGATTGTATGTTTTGAATTGAGTAGTCTGGGCAAAATAATTTGTCGTATTAAGACTGATCAGGAACCAGTTAAGCAGGTTTGGGACACTCTGTGTGTGATGTTTGCTAAGCGTGTTCCTCCATCGCCTACATTAGATTGGGAGGACAAATCACGCTAGAAAATTAACCTGGACTGTTTCACTGAATGAACCTGGACTGTTTCACTGAATGAACCTGGACTGTTTCACTGAGTGAACCTGGACTGTTTCACTGAGTGAACCTGGACTGTTTCACTGAGTGAACCTGGACTGTTTCACTGAGTGAACCTGGACTGGTACACTGAGTGAACCTGGACTGTTTCACTGAGTGAACCTGGACTGGTACACTGTAAGTGTAGTTTTAGCAATCTTTGCAAAAAACATTTTGCGAGTTGATTCTAAATTGGGTAACTCACCATTCCCACTCATGGTGCACATTTGAATGTTTTATTTGCGTTTGTGATGTCATAACTAGGGACTGGATATACGGCAGCAAAAGGCACAGAGGAAAAATAATAGTCAGAAAAAGTAGAATAAATTTTCTGAATGGTAGCTAGTTTTCTGACTGCTGCACAGTCAGGCAGAACAGCTTTGAATAGTGATCCTGGAAAACAAAAAGTTCAATCAATTAACCCCCCCACCACACACACACATATCAAACACACACACAAACTCCTCTGAATTCCAAGCTTTTCCCATAACTCATACCATCTCTCTCATGCAAGACTTGAGCCGCTCTCGATCCAGTTTGGTCCTGCCCGCTAAGTTCACATCCTTGTTGGCCAAAGTCATAAACCGACTGGAAACACAGAGGAGAAAACACACTATTATCATCCAGATAAGAATGTTAGTTTTTATGTGTGCTAGTTTTGGGGGAATTTAACAGAACCTAAAGAGACAAACAGAAAAATGAAGACTCTGCCGGTTTTCTCTCTGCATCTTTACCGTCCGTCTACTGAGTCACAGTGTTGGTTTTAAAACGACTCCATGACGGGTGATTATGTTCATTTATCTTGCCTGCAGCCGACGCTGAGCTCCTCAAGGACTCCCCTGAGTCTGCGCTCTGGAAAGGCCTTCTCCGTCTTAATGATCTCCTGCACATCGTTCAAACCCTCCTCCTGTCGGCAAACAAAACATTTTAAAGCTGAGGACAGAAATGAAAAACACTCACACAGTGCTTTAAGAAAGTATCGGACCCACTCCTGGTTTCTCGTGAATTTGTGTGTAACTCAGATGAAACCGAGTCGGATCTTCAAACAAAATCTAACCTGATTAAAAAAAGAAAAAAGATTCTCGGATGTCTAAATTACCTGTGTGAAAAAGTATTCACACCCTCCCCTGAATTTCTGGTGATTTTGGCATAGTGTGTTACTGGTGAGACGGTCTACTGAAGCCATGATGTGGTTGAACAGGGCTGCTAGTGATGAGGTCTGGTTTGGTCTAGTCCAGCTGGAACCAGTTCTTAATGCAGTTTGGTAAGTTATAGGATTAAGTTCTTTTAGTTCTTATCTCGGTGAATACTTTACTTTCATGCTGGTGATTTAAGTTTTGGATAACATTTTTGTCCGAATCAAAAAATATTAAAGACAGGTATGATCTCAAGAAACTCTGGTGGAGATATGGATGAAGGGAACGTCTTTTCTGCTTTCGTTAGTTCCCTTAATCACTTAAAAAACACTGAATCGGCTTCCAAAGAAATTGTGCAGGGGTGGGGTAACATGGGTGAGGTCACTTCATTCGTATCTTACTTAATTCTTGCATAATTCGTCATGTTTGTCCGTGTTGTATAGTTCAGTCTTGGTAGAGATGGTTGACTCAACAGAATGCTGAGCTAGAGGAAGAGAAGCGAAGCCGATCCCGCCACAAGAACCAACATTTAGACATCAGTCCGTTTTACACAGCCATCAAGGCAGTTAACGCTCCAGGGTTTGATTCAACCAAACTAAACAAGGCTGGTGCAAACAGGACCTGAGGGAGGGGTCTACATTGCAGCGCTGTTGTGTGATCTTTCGCAAGAAGGTGTATTGAGAATGAAGGCGTCTACCGACCAGCTTGTCAGCGATCTTGTCCATCATGTTGGAGTTGTAAAGTCGTCTCCTCTGGTCCTGCCACCAGCTCCTAATGTAGACACACGGCTTCTTCTCAAAGTAGGGAAGGTGGAAGTAATTCCTGTGAAGTTGGAAGAAAATTTTCCCCAGTTAAAAACCCTATGAGTGATATTTCCAAATTTGCTCTCTAACGACCTTTAACCCCTAACCTGTCGGTTATGACCGGCTTCATCAGAGGCGTGGAGGAGACAGACACCAGGTCGGCGTCTTCGTCCACCTCGTCCTCGCTGGAGCTCTGGATGAGCTCACTTCCCTCTTCCTCATTCTCCCCGCCTTTCTTCTTCTTCTTGGCCGATAAGGGCTTGCTCACGCCATCTATCTGGTTACCATAGTTACCTGTTATGAGCAGAACATGTTCGGTAATGTGAGATATTATTGATTACCAAATTGTTTTCCCTGAAGGCTAAGGATGAATCTATGCAGGCAGAGTTCAGTTCAGAGTAAATCCATGTTTACAGGGCGAAGAGAAGGTTCTCGTACCGATGGTGAGCTCAAAACGGATTGTCTTTTCACCAATCTTCCTGTCGATCATGGTGGCCTCCAGGAAGGAACCAAATAGGAAGAACTCTTCTATTTTCCCCGTGGCGCTCTGCTGGCGTGGAGAGTAGGTCAATTAACAAATAAACTGTTTTATTGGAATGAAGTAAATATATTTTGTTTCCTGTAGAAAAATAGGTTACCCATCTTCTCGCTTCCTCTCTGAAAGAAATCTGTCAGTGTATTTCCATCAGATCAGGCATGACATTATAACCACTGACAGATGTAGTCAGAATAATACTTATTATGTGGTTACCTGAAAGTGGCTGGAATATTTTAGGCAAGAAGTGAACATGGATCCTGGACTTGTTGTGATGGATGCAGGAAAAGTGGACAAGCTTGACTTTGTATTATTGGATGCTTTTTTATTCTTTCAAGATGGTTAGGCACCACATTAGATGGCACCACATGGTTGGCAGCCTGTTGCTGCAGCTCTGGATACTTTTGTCTTTTACTGTAATTTGTATATTTTTGCACGCATTTTGGGGTTTTTTTCTTCAGTCTGGAGATCGGACTTCATCATCAGTATAGTATAGTCACAAATTCATCCCGTGTTATTCTGATACGAGAGCCTATCAGCGTCGAGAATCTCCAAGTGTCACACATCGGTAGGGATGCTGATGATAAGTGAGTAAGTTTATTGGAGCTATGTTTCTTCGCTTCTGGATTATCAAACCAATACAAAGCTGCAAGTATGTAAACACTGGTCAGGTTTGATAACAATGAAAAAGTGGAAAGAAACTGTAATATTCCCGGAACATAAGGGTGTTTAAATAATCCCAGGGGACATTCACTCAACAGAACGCAGCATATTGAGTAAGTAGAGCGACAACAAATGAAGCATTAGACCACCTTTGTAGGTTCTAACCACTGCAGACCAGTGGTTGTGATTGCCATCAATTTGGACCTTGTCAAAGTCTACCAAGATTAAAAAGTATCTCAGATTAATGTAACATTTTGTACTGAAGCTAGATCAACTTCAGTACAAAATGTTTCTGCCTAATATACCCCAACCACTGATGATCAGTGTTATTCTGACTTCACCTGTCAGTGGTTATAATGTTATGGCTGATAGGTGTATTCATCACAGCGATTAAAATGTCACTTCCATCTCCAAAATCAGTTATTTAGACTTGAATAATGCACGAATGACCCGAAACCTCTGATGGCAGATGATCTGCAAAAATAATCTAAAATGAAATTTTTAGGTTGGAGATACATGAGTTGTCCTCGTAAGCCGACTCAAATCAATGCTGGCCGTCACTGGTCTTCACTGAGGACTCATTAACACCATCATCCAGGAGTCTGGATGCACACTGGCCCTGAAGCAAAGTGTCTGAAGTTGCTGATTTCCCTGATGAGCTCTGAACTACTCACGTGATCGTCTCCTCTTGGAGTTAATTCAGGAGGTCAGGAGGTCAGGAGAGGTCAAACAGGTTAACAGCCCTGACGATGTTAAATATGAACCTCAAAAATAACCGAATGATCCAAGCCCCGTGTGGAGTTTGGTCCTCTCACCTCTGAGATGTTGGAGACGTTCTCCACCTGAACGTCTGTAGAGTTGATGATCTCAGGTGACGTGGTGTCCAAGATCTCCACAGCAATGGAGAAGAGTAGGCGGGCTCTGAAGGAGACACCTTCTCCAAGACCCTCATTCAGGTCCTGATGCTCATCCATCAGAGTATACTGACGGGTGGAACCATACATGTTGACCCAGGCTGGACCCAGAGTGGGCAGGAACCCTGGAAAAGAAGGGATACTAACTGCATCAACTGTTATAAAGAAAGAAGCTGTGTGACTCGAAGTGAGTCACGTACATCCTAATCTTCACTATGGATCTTTGTTTAATAAATGCTACATACTTTATTGATCTAAACGCCATCCCGAGCTAAAGCCGTACCGTTGTTAGCGATCGCAGTCGATAAACACTGTAAAATTACTTAAAAACTTAATGACTTAATGACTTAAAACGACTTAAAACATTCCTTTTTAGCAGAGCCTATAACTTTAATTAACATTGCTGCTATTTGGTCAGGTTTTTATATAGTTATTATTTTATTTTATTTTATTTTTTATTGATGCTTTTATCTGCTTTTACTTTGTAGCACTTTGAGATTTTATCCAAATGTAAAGTGCATTATAAATTAAATGTATTATTATTATTATTATTATTATAACTGGGTGTTCTGACCCACCTTTGTCGCCGTCGTTTGAAATCTTTCGTAGGTCTATGA
This sequence comes from Lophius piscatorius, assembly GCA_009660295.1. Taxonomy (NCBI): domain Eukaryota; kingdom Metazoa; phylum Chordata; class Actinopteri; order Lophiiformes; family Lophiidae; genus Lophius; species Lophius piscatorius. Next base: position 89,179 of record VRLP01000608.1, on the reverse strand, counting down.
AGTGGGTTCCTATGGCGACGTCGTTGACCTTATCGGAATCACGTATCTGGACCTTGATGCGTTTGCAGAGCGGAGGAAACAGCTCGGTGAAAACCACCTGCTCGTTCCAAATCGGTTCATAGCTGCTCTTCTGGACTGAAGTCTTCCCCTGGAGAAAAATGCGGAACAAGACTTTAGGTGGAAAGTACGAGCACTCGAGCAGCGGGAGGTTACCTGGCTCTAGGCTTTACCTTGCTATCGCTGATAGTGTTGTTTTGATAATATTAAATAAAAAAGACAGAAAAACCGGTCACAGATTGGATCATCTGTGATGTGATGATCTGGGATTTTAATGACAAAATACTGTTTTTTGAACATAACTTCCTAACCATTGGTCCAATTTAGTCCAAATTTGGTGTATTTGATTCAATTCTAGGAGATACATCTTGTATATATCATATTTCACTCCAATAGTTCAAATTTGACTCACTAGGGGGAGCATTTTATAACCTTACGTTTACTTTGAGGAGTTCAATCACGGGGATTGTTTGCTGGATTGGGGGCTTTTCGGGGATATAACCTTGCTGTCGTGGGACAACAGCATAGACTGATTATGAGTTCAAACCCACACTAACCACAACGCATCCATTGCTAGCAGTAATAATCCCTTACAGATTGTTAAAATCTATTCAAATACGTAGAGTTGTCTGTGGGGAATTACTTTCTGTCCAGCAAACTGCACTTGAACGTAGGGGTCCACCAGGTCTCTGTTCTCGCCAATGAAGGCCTTCTTCACATTGGCCATGATGCTGGTGTTCATCTTAGGAAGCCCCTCAGCACGATAGATCTTTACGTAGAGCCTGGCCCACTGCCTCTCTGCTGGTATTCCCTCCGGTAGCAGCAGGTTCCTGGAAGAGACCAATTATGGATTCAATGAATTTCACTCAGTAGTAAAGAGAGAGTCTGGGAATCCTTAGAACTATAACACAGTTTAGGTATGCAGTTTCATCAATTCATCAAATAGTTTTGTATACTTAATCTTCTTCAGCCCATTACCCCTCTATGTCGTCTTCGTCGGTCTCGTTGGCCTTGTGTGGCGTCTTGATGGTGTCGCCCTTCCCAACGACAGCGATGTCACACTTTATGTATCCTTTAGACCCGGCTGTGATGTCATCAGGATCAGACAGGATTGCCCACTTGTGGTAAAACTGATGTTCTGAGAAAGATGTCAATCAGTCAGTTGAAATCACACCTGTGTGTTACTATCTAATCAGAGTTAAATATCGGAGGTGCAGCAGTTTACCAGGTTGGGAATAAACAGTCCCAACGTCCATCTTGAAGGTTCCCACCAAGGTCCCACTCCGGAGCAGGTTTTTAGAGTGAATGACCTACACAGACAGAAAGAAAGTGTCTCATTAAAAATCAATAATTATTCACAAACTCAAAGTTTAATTGGAGAGAGTAATAAATAATACAAACAATGAATTTTGGTTATGGAGGAACGTGACTCTGGACTTTGTGATAAACAATGGAACACCTTACCGTCCTCACCATTTTACATTAAACACCCCTAATTACTCTCAGATTATCCCCTCATGTTTTCAAACTTTCATATGGATCCCAAAATATTCTCTGCTTCTCCTAATCATCTTGGAGTCATTTTACAAGAGTGTGACTTGGTCACTCTACAAAAGCTAAAATTAATTCTTTCAAACTTGTCAAAGACTTAAACACTGAAGTCTCATATTCGATAACGAAGCACAAACAAAGCAAGTTGACAAATTAACCAAAAGCATCCATATATTTTGTCCTTTTCAACAAACATGGAAATGTTCCGGCCTCATTGCATCGGAGCAGTAAAGAAAATGGAGTCAGGTTATTTACAAACAGGAGGTGTTCTGTTATTGGTTCAGGCGGTCACTTGAAAATTCACTTACTGAAGTCACATATTAAAAAAAAAAAAAAAAAAAAAAAAAATCAAATTCAAAGAATAAACTCATTTCTAAATTCGATGAATCCTTTTAGACCTCAGTACATTTATTGTTATTATATTCATTCATTTGACGGAAGAATTCATGTCTCTCTCATCAATGGATATAACCAATAATCTACCCACTAAATGCTCATCATTTTCTTTTTATTAAAAGCCTTAATATTTTTGCTAAAGGCTGAGGAGTTAAATGATAACTTGAATAAACAATAGCAATACATATTTCATTAATTTTCAATTAAATTGCATTTGCTTGTAAAACCTTGTATAAGTTTGCACAATATTTTTTTAGCTAAATTCATCACAATTGAAGTAGTTCTAGAAAGTGAAAAGAAGTCTATAATATCTCATTATGATTCATAAAACATGAAGTTCAACTAATGGTGACACCCGTAAGGAGTGTTTTATAATTACACTCTAAAATATTAGCTGCCATGCATCTTTGTTCACACCAAAATCAATAAACTTTTCATGTTATGCATTTCCTTGTTAAATGTTGCTTTAAAATGTTTCCACCCTGTGGGTATGAAATGATTAACTCTAATTAAATGCTTAAATGCTTCGCGAAAATTTTTAAATAAATCATACTTGAATAAAAGGAAGTTAGAAACTGAGGTAAGAGATGCCTTTATGCGCTAAACTTCTTCCTCCGAAGAACTCACCTTCAAATAAAGTGACGGCAGCTGAACCGTTTATGTAGAATGAGCCATGAAAGTTTTTTAGATTTTTAGTTTTTAGAGTACTCACTGACAGCTTGATGATCTTGTCAAACATGACATCAGGAGGGACGTGGAAGTCGAAGACAAAATACTACAGAGAGGAAAGAAAACATCAACTCATGCTCTCCTCATTATCAGCTCAGCTCTCTAAATCTCTCAGTTTGGTGATCCAGCAGCTTCTCTGTAACCATGGTAACGGAAACGACTATGAAGGATGTACAGAAACATGATCACCTTGTAAACCCCTAAAACAATCAATCATGAGTTTAGGCTTAAACTTATAGGCTTTTACATATGTTTATCTATGATCCATGAGGTTATTCATAACGTCAGAAGAAGGTTATGGGTTCAAATGCAAGGAAAAGGGATAATTTATGGGCTGCCAGTTGTAAAATAGCACATTCTGAAATGAACAACAAACCTTTGACACATTTAATTTCAAAATAGTGTCTACATAGTAGTGTGAAAAACGATTGACGTTAAGTAGATGGAAGTATGCAGACCGGGTAATATTATTCAAATGGGACTGAAATGATGATGACAATTTTCTCCCTGGATGCTTCACACCAACTGCTCCTCAATCATTGGTCAAGCTAATTGGACTATACTATACTGTACTGTATGATAAAGTAATAATAAAAAGTTTGCATTATTATTATCTATCCATCCATTAAACAAGGTCATTCTAAACCTCCCTCTCCCGAACATCCTTTCCAGCTCATCCTGAGGGATCACGAGGTGTTCCCAAGTCAGATGGGACCTGTAACCCCATAACCCCACCGGGTTCTGGGTTTACTCCGGGTTATCCTCCCACTTGGACGTTTCTGGAAAACCTCCAAAGGGATGCACCCTGAGATGCCCAGCCCATCTCAACAAAGGACAAAGGAGCATGTCTGAGCTCTTCACCGTATCTCTAAGGCTGAGTCCAGCCACCCTACGAAGGAACCTCCATTCAGCCACTTGTATCCTTGACCTCATTCTTTCGGTCTCTACCCAGACCTCATGATCAGTTGGAAGAGTTGGAACTTAGATGGGCCGGTAAATTGAGAGCTTTGCCTTACGACTCAGCTCTCTGTTCACCAGGATGGACTGATACAACACCATCATTACTGCTGATGCTGCAACAGCCGCCTGTCCATCTCACGGCCCAATTTCACATCGTTCTAGATAAGACCCAATGATTGATAAACTCCTTCACTTGAGGCAGCAACTCAACCCAAACCCAGAGTGTTTTACCGGTAAACCTAATAAGCAGTGGGGGTTGAATAATTTCCTGTATATAGAACATTGTCTTCTAGCAGGATTAACGTTTTGCAGACCTCACCTCGTTGAAGTACGGACAGTTTGTGGACTCTTTCATAGAAGTGTACTTCTTATCATCTCCGATCTCCACACACACCACAGGGTCCATGTTGAGGCCGATCAGCTGCCGGGCCTCTATCACAGTTATGCTGATCTGATGGGAGACATCGGAGCACGCAGTGAGTTCACCATCATCAGTAACAATGAGCACAATTCAAAGGTAAAATAAAAGCTGTTTTCATCTTCAAATAAATTAACCTGCTTGGAAACTTTTAGATAATGTATTTCACGATTTTCCAAATAATCTCAATTTATCATATCTTACAGTGTGAAGGCAAAATATGGACAAACTAAGGCGGAATCACACACCTGGTAATCCACTAGTCGCCCAGAGCTCGGCCCCATCTTGATATCCGGCTTTGACCTGAAGAAAATCAACACAGTCTCTTATTGTTCATTAAATGTTCATTCAATTATGAACATTCTTGTTCTTACATCAACCTTTAAGAAGATGTTTTTGTTTTTCAGGTTTATGGGCTATAAAGTGACATCACTGTGCAACCAGCTTATTTATTCTGCAGCGTCAGCAGTTTGCATGGCAGCCTGGTGGCAGAGTGTAGCACAGTAAGAGGATTTTGAGTTCAAATCCAGCTCGGAACCTCTGCTGGAGTTTACAGGTTCTTCCAACGTTTACATATGTTCCCTCCAGCTACTCTCGCTTCATCAAACAGTTAACAATAAATAAAACAACAAATATAGCTGAACTGGTGACTCTAAATTGCCCATGAATGCGAGCGTGAATGGCTGTTTGTCAGCTAGGATAGGCTCCAGCCCCTGCATGACCCTGGACAAGCTATGTGGTTACTGAGAATGAATGAGGGAATCAGCACTTTGTCACGTCATCTAACTGAGGACCATATCATCCATTCTTCGACCAGGGGAATGCCTGCATTCCTCCTTGTGTGAACAAATATGAGACCTCTTATTGGAGACGTTGGTTGTGAGGGCGGTGACAGACGCCAGAGAAATGGTGTCAGGCTCCAGTGATCCAGCAAGACGCATCGCCTTCCTGTCCAGGTCATCCATATCTAGTACCGCCGGCTCATCTGGACAATTGAAAGAAAGTAAATACTCTGTTAAAATTAAATTGCGTAGGTTGATTTTTTTGAAATTTCAAAGATATAAAGATACTTCATTGTTGTCTCTGGTCTTCTGAAGATCGACATCTGCATACCTCTTGTCGTACTTAGAGCCATTTTTGTTTTATCTTTGTTAAGGTATTTGTGTTTTAACCTGAATAGTGTAAGCAGTCATAATTTTTATTTTTTTTATTTCGTCTTGTAACTATGTGAAATGTCGTTTTTATTATATCATATTCACCCGTGCCTTTGCTTTCACGTAAAGAACCCAGAAACATGCTGGGCTGAGGATCACGCCGAAAGGACTTCAGACTGCAGATTGTTGTTGATGTCGGTGTCGTCTCATCTTAGTTATGGCTAATCCGTGGACAAATATTTTACATGAGTTTGTTGGTTTGTCCACAAATCAGGTGACTGCTGTTCCTCGGTGGAGGTATGTCATCTGCTGAGGGGCCATTCTATTCATATCCCGCAAAAAAGTTGGGGATATTATGGAATCCTCATCATCACTTGTCCTCAGCAGATGCTTCCTGTAAGCCCGATAACTCAAAAACGATCTCGTGAATTGGCCTTTATACCCACTTAGACCGAAGTTAGAGAAGAGAGTTCTTGGTTGTTGAGAAGAAAGGTAGGTTGTATATTTCCGATACTAAGTGGAGCTTTATCTCCAAAAGTTTTTGGGCAATAATCTCTCAAATTTAGACCCAATTTCCAATTCGGTTAATTTAAACCAAATTTGGTCCAATTGGGTCTAAATTTGGTGTATATGAATTGACTCCAGGAGATCTACCTCATTGTGCTTTACTGTAATCTTATATTTGACTCAATACGAAGAGCTTTTCTATGAATTAAAATAATTCCCGAAATAATATCCCAACCCTTGATCCAATTTCATTCAGATTTTTTGCATTTCAATTAGATCCATCTTGTTTGTATCATATGTTACTTGAAAAGATCATACTTTAATGAGGGCAGTTTTTCTTATGTTCTTTTATTACAGAAAAAATACCGTGGAAAAAATTTTACATTTCTTTTGAAGAATTCAAACAAGGGGATTGTTGTACAACGCAGGGGATTGGTGACTTTCGGGGGTATACCACTGCTGTCGGGGACCTCAGCGCAGGACTATTGGTATTTTAAATCAATATCACATTAATGAATAGCTTTTATCTTAGGATTTCCTTCCAGACAATTTACGAACTGACTTAAAAAAGGGAAGTTATATTAAAACAGTCTGGGTGTTTTCAGGTTGTTTTTTTTACCTTTCCTGTGGTCCTCTTTGGAGATCTTGATCTTGGAGAGCTTCATAGCTGAGAAAACTCCCCTCCCTGCTCTAGTGGGCGGACAATAGAAGGGAGAAAGGAGAGTAAAATCATTTAATAAACACGATTGTCACATCCTCCTCTTTACAGCGATCAGCGTACATCAGCTAACTCCGGTACCAAACTCAACTTGACACCATCAAGAACGCCATAACATTCATTTAGTTCATCTCTGGAACCCAGTCAGACATTTAACTCTCTCCAGACCCCCAATGACCAAACAAGAGTATCTAGTGTCTCCACATTGATATTAACAGGATCACATATCACCACAACAACAAAGAGTATGTGATGTCATCAGCAGGACAACAAATAATGGTCCTTAATTATTAAAAACGGTCCAATTTGCTGCGGATAGGGATACATGTCAGAGAATTCATCAACAGGAGGGGTTTCCTGTTGTTTCCTCCAGTGTTCAGAAGCTACAGAGCTTCAAACTTATTCATGGCATGAAATAAGTTTAACGAAAAGACACAGTGTCTGTAGGATAAATTCACAGATGAGAGGCAAGAGAGATTTCAAAGTAAAAGACAAGCGGACGACACATGAAATTAAAGGTAAAAGCCCACGTCAATCAAATCAAGGCCAGTTGGATCTCAAGGGCATGCTTTTTGGTCCATCAGAACCAGCATTTTGTGCTACAGTAGCTCTTCAAATTGGACAACACGAGCTAGCCTCCACTCCTTACAAAGATCAGTAAGCTTTGGGTGAACATGACCCCATCCCTGATTGAGCAGTTGTCTTTCCTAAGACCTCTTTGGTAGCTACCAACCACTGCAGACCAGGATCCGCCAAAAAGACCTGCAGCCATGGAGATGCTCACAGTTGGCATTTGTCAAAGTTTTTCAGATCATTATCCTTATTATAATGCATGATTTTTTTACTGCTCCCAGCATCAACTTCAGGATAAAATATTAACTTCCTGTTTCATTTATCCCACCTATACTCACCTGTGCCATTGTAACAGTATAATCAATGTAATCCACTTCATCCGTCAGTGGTTATACAACTAGTTGATTAATAAATGAGTGAATCCAGACGAAATGAACAAGTGATTCATAAAGTGACCTTGGATTAGCATTACATCGGACTTATTTCTATGTATTTCATTCTATACATTTAATTCACCTGCTTAAATGTCACAATAGGACATCAAAACTGAGGATAAACACACTTAGAAAGTGGGAGAAAAACATGTTTCATACATACCAGAGGAAAGATCACTGATCCGTAGGAAGGTAAGATTAGCATAAATCCACCACAAAAACTTTCCTCCACAATCTTTAACACAATTTTGTCCTATGTGTCTATAATATTCAGCTGTCAGGTGTGGACAGTCCAGAGCGGCCAGGCTGAGAACAGGTGGGCAGATGAGTGGAGGATGATGCAGAGAGAGGAGGAGGGAGGAAGGAAAGGTGGTGGTGGAGGAGTTTGGCTGCAGATGAAGATAGAGGATGATGATGGAGGGGGTTGAGCTCTTTACACCATTGGATAGTACTTGAAGTGGGTCCAGACAGGTCCAGAGATCATATACGGCAGGAAATTTTTGTCCCATCACATGTTTGGTCGACAATTAATGAAATGTGTTGCACAGCCTTAGTGTTATGGAACATGGAAATATTCAGAAACTTTAGATTTTAGTCAAACTGCACTGAGCTTCTACCAAAAATGGATGAAGTGTGTAATGGATTAATATCCATTAAAGTTCATTTATGTCTATTATGCAAAAAAAAACAACTGCTTCCCAGATTTGGGAGAAAGGTTGGGCTTGTAGCAACAAAAAAAAACAAACACCCGGACCAAAACAAACAAACTAGCGAATACAATTGTTTTTGTAAGACGAGCCGGTGGAACATAAGAGGGCTTTTTGGACATTTGATCACTCATAACAACAACACAGATTAATACAGGAGAGTGTGCCTTTGCAAATTGGGGCCCCAGTTTATGTCTCATAACTCTTTGTCATTACTTTCACGCTGTCACGTTCATTCCTTTCCCAGCACCACAGTCGGGACCACAATTGATATCACTAGTCTCTCATCCTGCTGCTGTCTTTATTAATTATGACTTTCTGCATACTTCTACGTGTGCCTTTCACCTCCGTATCTCTGCCTCACAGATCAATCAAATTGATCATTTATCAGTCTCAGCAGAGTCATCAGCCACGACCTCCACCAGTATCCAGATTCCAAGGGTTGATATACCTGCTGCTACTAAGGGCAGATACAATACCCAAGTGAATGATGAATAAAGGTTAAGTACGGTATAAGGTGAAAATGTCAACAGTACGGGAGAAAACGGATGACCTCGGCTCAAGTAGATCTGTTCAAATGTGCTGTTTACAATAAGGAAAGATGACATAAATATTATTGGATGATGTTCTTATTAAGGTGATTCAGCTCTACCTTAAGTAAGGAACAAAATCTGGTGTCCAAACAGCCACAGAAGAGAAGAGCAGGAGACTTCCACTGTTTACTTATCCATCTTTCCCTTTCCTCCCTTTCTCTTCTCTCCTGTGCATGGCCGAGTTAATAATAAATACAATGACAAACATCAGAGACAAATGCTTTCAGCAAGATTACATGTTTGAATTCAGAATGAGGTAAAAACTTAAAAGTTTAACGAGACCTTTCTCTCGGCTCTTTTAATCTAACCTTTAAAAGATTCCCGTGTGCAAAAAAAGAAAAGAAGGTTTCAAATTAACAGAATGGAAATGTACTTATTCCTTTTGAAGTTTGAAGAAAATGTAGAAAATTTGGGACGTACTTATTATTATTTTGTCCCCTTTTCCTTTGAAGCCAGTGAAGAGCAGAATGACTATCATCTAGACAGCAACATCTAAGCAGAGAACATCAACCAAACACCTTCCATTGAAGCACATTCAAGCTTTAGAGCCATGATGACAATAAACTTAACTTATTTTATGCAAAGCTGTTGCATGTTTAAAAAAGCGGAGGACTCAGAGAGAAGCATAATGCTCATGTGAGCTTAGAGGCTGCAAACGAACCGTTTGTCTGGGAGTGATTGCAGCTGAATCAATAATGCATGAGGGTATGAATACGTTTCCTCTGTATACGTGTATTTGCAGCAAAGACGAATGATGAAGCGGATTTATTCGACACTGTTCAATTTGCATATGCTTCTTTAAGCAGAGGTTTCAACCCGTGCCGAGAACCTCACAGATATGCACTCATCTTTAAAGTGAATGTCAAGTAGTGGGGTGAGGATCTGAATACGGTCGCAGACAGTCCTCACCAGTTTCATACTCTAAACCAATTTTGAAAGGGGATGTTCCCACATACTGTACATGACATACAGATTCATCTCTTAGTTCCCCTCTTTTAACTGCAACATAAACCCACGACAAGATTCAGAAACAATGGAGCACCACACACTACAGAATTTCATCAAGATTCTTGTACCTGACTAAACGTCCTTCCTCTCATACCTGCAGGACTTCAGAGGTTCCGTACCTCCTGCGATCTATGACTCACATCTGACTCCAGGCCTCCTCCCACTGATTCAGTCACCAAAGTGACTGAATCACTTGGTGACCAGTCCAAATCTGGTGGTGACTTTTAAAGTATTTCAAAGAGTTAAAATTGGAAATTTTCCATTTGTAATAGTTCTCATTGTTATTTTTATTTGTTTTGCTTGTTTTGATATAATAGTGTCACAGTTGCTTCTAGCACACCTGGCCAAGAACCATGTTTAGGTCACCATACACCTGTACACAGTTCTCTGCTCAATATCATCCTTACTTGCATTTTATTTATATCCGTGATTTCTCTCTAAATGTGGCATTGACAAAGAGGTGGAGACATTTTCTTCACTCGCTTTCCTTGGTGTGCCAAACTTTCTCTTATGTTGATGAAAATAAATGAATAAAAGAAGACGCTAAAAAAACAACCAACCCCTGATCTATAATTCATTGAAGTGTGCTGTACGTTCCACTCTGGAGGTTCTTCTGAAAAGAGTGAGATACTCTAGACACACCTATCCTGCCTCTCTCACAAACATACTGGATGTTCTTGGTTCTTCCTCGACTGGATAGCGACTATCCACCTGAGAAACACAGCTGCCGAATGATAACCCCAGATATAGTAGAAACCTTATTGAACGTGCTGCAGTCTCTCTCCACACCTTACTTCTTTCTTCCTCTGCTGCAGGGCATCAAACCAGGGCTGTCAACCACTCTCCGCTTTTTAGAACTATGCTTTGACAGTAATAGATAAAACAGAACATAACTTGGGACGGTTTGGAGTGTGAGTTGAGTTTGGCCATTTTATATTTGTCTTATATACAGTATGTTACATACTGTGATGCTCACCTGGCATCAGTCGAGGAAGGTAGACACTGTTCACATGGCCATCTTGAATAAAAGCTTTGTATTCTTTTGACATGTTGTCTTCTCACGTAAGTTTTATGTATTAAATATCCGTAGAGACTTTAGAACGCCAAACATCCGTAAGACTTCCAGGCGTTCCATAAGAACGGGCGTGTATTACGTTCCCGCCTCAGGTGTCACATTTTACTTTCTGCTTCTAACTATGTCCCATTTTGGTACTTCTTCCTTTGAAAGCTAAATTTGGCCAATTTCAATGACTCCTTTCATTGCAGCCAACAGATGCGTCCATTTTTCGTGCTATTACTTTCATTGAATCAAGAGAGGGCAACTTGGTTGTATCTTTGATCTTCTGTAACTTCCTGACTGAGCCTTGAATGTGCGTTTGGAGTAATTATGGAAGGTTCTTCTGAGAACCTTCCCTATTGTTCCATGTCTTATCCATCTGTAGATAATGTGTCTCACTGTGGATCTGTAGAGTCCAAGAACCTTAGAAACAGTTTGGATCACGTTCTTCCCTATAAAGCAAAAGAAATATGTCTAGTTTCCATCTTTTATTCCTTCAATTTGTGTACTTCCCTTCTGATTCAAGTGTGTGCCCTGTGTTTGTTTTTAACTTGTTTGTCTAATATGTTTTGGTGTTTCAGTGTCCCTGATTTGCTAAACCATTACAGTTATGTGTCGCTGTGATACTGACGTCTCTCCTCTGCGTTTGCTTGCAGGGGGGCGTTATTCTCTGTCTGTGATCTTTGCGTCGGTTTCCTTCATAACTTCACCCTCATTAGTGTCACTACATAGTGTTATTCCCTCACACCAAAATTAAAACCTGCTTTTAGCCTTCGTGACCTACATACAGCAAACAAACCCTCTAGGACAATTTGTGTGCTTTTTCGTATGTAGAATAAAAACACGAAAACACGAAATATGATGCGGCGTCTTCTTAATGGGGACAGCGTTTAAGACCCAAAGAAGAGGGACAAAATGTTGCACATTGACTTTTCTTTGAAGATCCATTTAAATTTTTTATATTCACTCCGAATAGCTCTCTTGCATTTTTTACTCTGCTGTTGCATCAACCAGACTGGAGAGAAAAATTTCTGGACAATATGCTCCCATTCAGAACACTTGGAACGCCTGCAGGGACAAAATGTTCCTTTCGTGAAATTCCTTATAATGTTACGGTAATAATTATCTTACATTAAAATAATCCTGTCTAATAATGAGATCCTAGGGACATAATACAAAGTGAGATAAATGAGCAAGCAAAGCATGCTGAGGCTTTCGAGACTTTCGATTTCGAGACTATTGGTCGAGTCTGGCGTAAACCTGGTGAGACTTACGTTTTTAACATCCAAACCAGCCCGGGCCTCCAAGCTCCAGAATACCGGCAGTGGGTTCGGCCGGGTATCTACAATCTAGTGCGCATCTCCTCCATGTTGTTACGAGTGAAAATTATAAGTAGCCGCCATGAAATAACGGACAAATAAAGTGGTAGAAGGAAGCAGATAAAATTAAGAAGGAGTTAAAGAGTGATAAGAGACTACCATTCCTGTGTCTTTTTTTGCTACGTGAAGTTAGCTTTCCAGCTACTCAGTAGACCTCCTAGTTTGGGCTAAGATGCTAACTTTGTGTTTAGCCTTGCGCTTTGCGTAGGCAAACTAAAACAAATTTTAAGCCCATTTATCCCATTACACTTTACGGCACAGATTAAAAAATAACAGGCTATGATCTCACCGGGCCAGATCTGTGCTCGTCGTAACATGAGCTGCAGCTATGCTAGTGGGTTGTGCTGCAGCAAACATTATAAATTAAAATGTTGGAGAATAGTCATACTTCAGAAAACAGAACGTATATACCTCTGAAGTGAGTTCGCAATCTTTTTACGATTAATAGCCCAGCGCTAATCGAAAGAGAAGCTCTTAAATTTCACACACTGCGCCTTTATTTTTCTTTTCAGGGTCGCCGTAGCGGATCATCTGTTTGCAGCCATAGAAGGGTACCCTGCTGAGGGTATTTGTTAACCCAAACCCCAACCAATCTGTTCTGGAATCAGTGTTGTGTTCTGCATATTCATTTGGCCATTCCTGATGCAACTCAACCTATATCTATTTTCAATATGACTATATCAAAATCTATATAAGAACAACATGTTTCTGCGTTAGCTGATACACGTGTTGCTGCTGTGGGAATGTTTCCACTGGGAGTGGATGATGCAGTGAGGAAACCCACTGAGATGAAAGACAAGCTGCACCAAGGCGTTCTGTGACCCAATCATGTGACCCCAGCGTTAAGACAGCGGTTTGCACTGATGGACACATGAATCACACGCTGCAAAAATCATAGTACAATAAATAAATCCTCACTTGTTTCAAAGCATCATCCTCCCAGCAGAAGTCTGAGTGATGATTTGATGTTATTCAAATAAATCATGCATATTTAAAGGGTTTGAATGAATATTTACACACACTGTATGGGTTTCAGCAGAATTGTTCTGCAAAAGAAAAAAAGAATTAAATAGAATTCCCTCTTCTTATTTTTTTTTTAAGTATGCTGTCAACCCAGAATGTAACCCAGTTTCATCCGAGGGCTTGAGTTTGTTCTCCAGTAGTTGATGTTCTCAGATCAAATGACGCTGTTCATCCATTATCTTCCTGTCTGGCATATGTGCTCCTCTTCATACACTATTCAGCAGATCTGCTTCACTGGCACTAAAGCCATGCAGTAGGTGATTTATTTATTAGGAATAACAATACCCCTGCAAAGTCTATTCAGCCGATAGAACCGCATGCTTCTTCATGGGCACCACCGTAAATCATCAGGTGATGGGAAACTGCAGAAAACAGTGGGTTGGTCAACTGTAGGAGGAATTTCACCCAATTGAGAAGAAAAGGATGAATCTTTATGTTTAAAAGAACTGCCTACGGTCTGGTCCAGTGGTACTGTACAGAAATAAGGGAATTTCATGTTCACTAGAAACTGCAATAAACACAAACTCTGCTGAGAGCAGCGACCATGACATTTAAGCTGCAGGTATTATATCAAAACTAGTCCTCGTGGGTGGGGCTCCAGACCTCATGGAGATGAAGTTATTCTGTTCAGTCTGCATTCGTGAGTTAAACCAGGGCAGAAACTGCCTCAGAAAAATCCACAATCTAGAAGTTTGAGCCTCTCAAATGTGAAGAAGAATCTCTCACAACGACAGATAATTCTTCTGAAAATACAGCCGTTGTCAAACATGCACAGTACTGTGATGCAAATTATGTTTTAATCACGGGGAAATATTGTGGTAAAATACTGCATTTGCAGAGCGGAGGAAAGGAAACAATTGGCAAAAAGTGCACAGCAAAAAGAGGTGATGATGTGAACTTCCTCTGTCATTCACTCCTCTCACACAAACTCAGTCTTGATTTCCTGCCGTCTTTGTCTGACGCTGTTGACTGAGACGTCACCTGCTCGTCAGCCGGTCACATCTATCAACAGCAACACACCTTCATCCTTAGCCAATCCTCTCGCTGCTGAATTTTTAAATATGATTCTATCTCTTTCCTGCTGCTGTTACGTTTTCCCTCCCTCTCTCCATCACTGCCTAGTCTTCACAGATTCCTCATCTTCATCATTTCATCAGCTAATTGAGCAAAGCTAAAAAAAAGCACACAAAGTAAACTCTTTACTAAAATACAGGTAATACAGTATGACCTGGGAAATGCTGCAGTATTGTTGCTTTACTCAGGTAAAAGTGAAAAAGTGCAGATTCAGCAATGTAGTCAGACTAAAGAGTAGCCTTCAAGGAGATTTTGTGCAAAATTATCTGAACCCCAATTTCATGTTAATATATCTTCTATAATTTTTCTCCATATATGATTTTAATTTAAAGGGAAAAATTTGAAGAGAAAAAATAAAGCGGATATGTTATATGTTATGTTTCTTGTTTATTTTCCTCTTCTTGCACGTTTTACATTTGTTGACTTGTTTTGTCTGACATTTTGGGACCACTTTGAAAACTAGATGATAAATCTCAAGGGATTTATCCTAATAAATAAATTGGAAACTTGATACACAAAGACATTGTCTTATTCATTCTCTTTTTCTATCATGGAAATCATGCCATGATAGAAAAAGAGAAATAATATACTAAGGAAAGAGTCTGGTTTGAAATGTGAGATGTACAGAAATGTAACTTAAAAGGTTGGAAAAGGTTGGAAAAGTTTTTAAGAATAAAAACTTAATAAATAAATAATATATTCAATTATGTACATTAATGACTTAATTTGTTACTTCTCACATCTGCTCCAGCCCTATTAGAATCAGCAGATTCATCGGCCACCACCAGTGTCTAGACTCCTTTGCAGGATTGATTTACAACATATGCCCCTCAATTACAATTTTCCCTGAAGATTCTGAAGTGCTTTTTAAAGAGCAAGCAATGAAGACCCTTCTTTGAGACCCCTTTTTTTATATACACGGAGTGAAACAGCAGTGGCAGCACCACACTGATGAGTTTTAAATAATAAGTAATAAATAAGTAATAAAGAACTGTGGTTTCACATGCAAAACAGGTTTTACCTTTCCAGAGCGGCACCAAAGTCCATTGTGACGTCTTACACATGTGTCGGGTGGCACTAAATAAGAACATAACATAAATATGAACATGGAAAAAACTATTGTATTTCTTCGTTAGATCCCGGCGGATCTTGTCTTGTCTTTATTTTTGAACTATATTCTATTCACGACTCCGCAACAGTATTGATTAAAAGCAGATTTGTTAACTTGGGAGGAGGTTATTAATCTTTCACATGTCTTCCAGACAAAAGCCCCATGGCAGCCTTCACAAAGTTTGATTGACAGCTTTTTGCAACCCCAGTAACCGGAGGACAAATGAGATTTCATTCCTTTGTAAAGGGCGAGTCGAAGTCCTTTCGGAAAGACATTTGGAAATGCAAGCGCTGAATGTAAGTGGTGTTTCAGCATAATCACTGGTGAGTGCCTGCCCAGCGTTTTTACTCACATGCACGATGCCGGTATTTAATCATCTAGACTACAGCACAGAGTTTGTTTTTAATACAAACTCTCAAGAAATTAGGTGGGAAAGTAAGAAATAATGAACTCAACAAACACGTCGCTGTGAACAAATTAAAATGTGTTGGAAAACACTGAAGATGATCCTTATAACCATATATCCCACGACAACAAAGTGGATCAGAACCACAGATTTCGCTCTTTAATGAGCAGGAATGGACAAAGAGCTGGGAAAGGTTCCAGCCCCCGCGACCCTGAACTGCATATGAGGTTACGGAGAATGAATGTGGGGACGAAACGTGTGAACAGGACTTTCTGCTTTTAAAGTTACAGATGATGAAAATGTTAACATTTCTGGTGAACAACTTCACGATTTCTGCAACATGCTCAGAAATCCTCATTAAAGAGGAGGTAGACGTCTATGAAAGTCTCTGAGCTGGGTACCTGGGTATTCAGAAAGGTTTCTGCTCTGACGTTACGTCGAGGACGTTGATGTTAACGGAACATTTCTGTTGAGTTTACCACACAGCACCGACTCACTAATAACTTAATGATTGATAATGACGTAATGATACAACGTAAAGTCAGAGTAAAACCCCTCAGAGGGACCAGTAAGGCTTTGGTGTCGCCTTTTCCTCTATCCCTCCCTCCCTTGTGTCTCCAGTAAAGGAATAAGCCTGAGTTATTGTCGGCTGTTTCTTCATTAAAAGCATCACATTAACAGAAAAACCAACCCTTATCCCACCATAGACGCCCACCTTCTGATAAAACGCTTTAACGCTCACCTCTCAGCTGTTGGCAGCTCTTCCGATTGATTTGTCGGCACATGTAAACGCCATTTGCAATTAGATCACTGTTCATGTAAACCGTTAGACGCAAATACAATTTCGGAACCATTTCATTTTGAAAGAAGAAAAGTGTCCAATTCCTCTTTGATGCTTGATGATGAATCTTCATGGGATGGTTACATCTACCTCATACTGCACTACTTTCAAGTGTTTCTCCACAGCTCCAAATCCAAACACACTGTTACATTACACCCGTGGAACACTGAAAACTCAGATAAGTTAACCTTTCCTGCTTTCTTCTGGCAACTTCCAGTCTCTCAATCTGCAGACCCTGAACAAGTTTTCCTTTTAAGCCTCAAGGCAGCGCACAGAAAGGTGTTCTTTTTCAACAAAGTACAAAAAGATGCCTAGGATAGAACTCAGCCTTGCTTACGCACAATTTTTCACCCGCTCATTCACCGTACAGCCTAAAATCGGACTTATTGATCTGGCTGCGCGGAGAAAATCGATACCTCCTATGGATTATTCCACAGTCTATTCAGCAAAATAACAACGAGGAAACGACAGAAGAAGAGCCCGGGTGTGTTCCGGGTGCACAGAGAAGAAGCGCAGCACACAGGGACTTTCAGGTTTTTAGACTAAATCCATATAAACCTGTACTGCATGGGGTTACCAGCCTGTGATCGTTAACTACCAGAGATGCATCCTAAACAGATCATGCTACTTTGTAAGATTTAAGTAAAATTGGATGCTTATAAAGTTGACAAGCAACCACATCCCCAAAAATGTCGACTAAATACTCGACATTTACAATACCATCATATTATTTTAATCCAGGGGAGGGCTGTCATAGATTAAGCTGGTAGGTCTCACCAATAGCACACTATACCAAAATAATGAAAAGTTCCAGAAGGGAAGGTTATGGCAAAGGTTCTAAAGCCGTTTCTAAGGTTCTGGGACCACAGTGAGACACATTATCTTTCTGGAAAAGTCTTCGAAAAATACTGAACCTTTAAAGATGTTGAGCACTTTCCAAAATTCCTCCATAAACACAGAAAACTCTTTAAGGGAGTTACAAAACAGAATACCTCCAAGGGCCTGCATGCCTCTCTGATCTGAATAAAAGTCAGAAGACATTGCTCCACTGTTCCAAAGATACTGGGCATGAATAGCATCATGGGAGAGTGATGAGGAAAAAACCACTGCTGACCCAGAAGAATGTTAATACTCATCTGAATTTTGCTACAAAACACCTTGATAACCTTCTGAGCTTTTTACCCAATTGTCTCTGGACCGATGGGTATAAAGTTGGATGGTTTGAAAGCAACAGGTCCACTGTCAAACACAGCACTTCACTAAAAGAACATAATAGCCACGGCTAAATACTGGCACAGATTGGATCAAAGGGAATAAATCAATGTTTTGGAGGGTTCTAGTCCAAGTATGGACCTGAACCCCATTGAGATGCTGTGGTAGGACCTGAACAGATCGGTTCATGCTGACAAACCCTGGAAGGAGACCCTGGGGTAGTCCCGGAACTCCATGGAAGGACTATACAGTATATCTCATCTGCCCTGAGAATGCCTCGTGGTCACCCAGGATGAGCTGGAGAGTGTTGCTGGGGAGAGGGTCTGGCCCCGCATAAGCGGAGAAAAATAGACGGTTGATTTAGGGTTTTTCATTGCCGTATTAAATAAAAATATAATTTTAACCTTTTGGTTTTTTTGTGTCCTCAAGTTTTTTATGCTTAATTTGCTTCAAGATTTGACACTGTTTGATGTGAGATACACAGAAAGACAGAAGAAACCAGTTGGAGGTCAAGTACTGTTTCACATCACCTTTTGCAAAACCATATTGCTTTCCATTTTCCTCACACTTTATATATAATAATAATAACACTTTTGTGGCAACACAAGTGTGAGTTTATTTATTCGTTTAGACTATAATTGAGACAAATAAGACGACAGAACAGCTCAGGGCTGAGCCTTCATTTACACCGGAGATTTTTTTGCTGGGTGCAGAGTGAAAGCAAGGGAACCTATCTACAGGTAAATGCAGATGATGCAGTTCTCCGACCAACATTTACTTCCTCATGGTACTTACAAAGCAAAAACGCAGGCACTTTGTATATACAGTACATGGCCACATCTGCTTTATATACTGACATGTCTACTCTATGCTTAGCCCTCTGTTTCCTGAATTACTTTAGAGGATCATTAATAGGAAAGACCAATTAGGTTTGAGGCTTTGTAGCTTAAGACAAACATGAATATAGAAAAATAGAAACCACAATCAAATAGACAAAGACACTACAAACACACACAACACAACCAAATACCATGATGACAGACAAACAAATGTTTGAGTTGCTAAGGATGACAAAAGCTAAGTTACTGTTTTACTGAAAATGGAAATACTTTTCCCTTGCATTTCTTTCAAAGTTAACTGTACATACAAAAACATTACATAAACAATCCTCAGGCATATGGATGTATGACTGTCCAAAATCAAAAACAAACAGTAACACCAACTGCCTGTATATAAAAATCATCATTTTATTATTCTTCTGTCTGTGTGGCAATGAGGCTGAA
Organism: Lophius piscatorius; assembly: GCA_009660295.1. Classification (NCBI taxonomy): domain Eukaryota; kingdom Metazoa; phylum Chordata; class Actinopteri; order Lophiiformes; family Lophiidae; genus Lophius; species Lophius piscatorius. Next base: position 69,988 of record VRLP01000608.1, on the reverse strand, counting down.
AAAAAGCATCTATGTGGCGCCGTTTGAAATGTTGCTGATTTTAACAGCAACATTTTGCCACATTTAGCTGCAAATGTTAAATCTAAATGTAAAATATTAATCATAATTTTATAACATTAAGATTAAACATTTATAAATACACAAATTACCCCTCCGACAACGGCCACCTCATCGTGGTGGAGGGGTTTGAATACCCTAGTGATCCTAGGAGCTTTATTGTTGGGGGCAATTTGCCACTGGTAGGGTCTCCCATGGCAAAGAGGTCCTAGGTGAATGGTCAGACAAAGAGCGGTCAAGACCCCTGATGAGAGGAAATAATAGAGGCTCATGTACCCTGCCCGCAGGGTTACCGGGGCCCCACGCTGGAGCCAGTCCCGGGTTATGGGTCCGCCAGCGAGAGTCTGGTGGCCGCGCCTTCACCCAGCGGGCCCGGTCGGGTTTAGCACAAAGCAGGGACATGGGTCCGTCTTCCCGTGGGCCCACCACCGCGGAGGAATCCTCAGGGGTGGTGGGCCCACCTCTACACACAGCACTGGTTCTCAACCCCTCCTTTTCGATGGGGGCTGCACCCTCTACTATGCTGGAGTTGCTTCAGGTGAGAGGCGGAGGACTGGTGTGGGCTTACTCTTAGCTCCTCAGTTCTCTGCCCATGTATTGGAGTTCACCCCAGTGGATGAAAGGGTTGCTTCCCTGCGCCTTCGGGTTGGGGAACGGGTCCCGACATTTGTGTGCGCTTATGCGCCAAATGGCAGTTCAGAGCAACCCCCCTTTCTGGAGTCCTTGGAACGGTTGCTGGAAAGCGCCCCAACTAGGGACACCATTGACCTACTGGGAGATTTCAATGCACACGTGGGCAAAGACAGAGAGACCTGGAGTTGTGTGATTGGGAGGAACGGTCTGCCTGATCTGAACCCTAGTGGTGTTCAGTTATTGGACTTGCGGCCGCATGTTTTGGACAATAGGGTGAAGAGAGGAGCTGAGCTGTCAATTGATCACTACCTGGTGGTGAGTTGGATCAGATGACGGGGGAGGAAGCTGGACAAACCTGGTAGGCCCAAACGAATAGTGAGGGTCTGCTGGGAACGTCTGGCCGAGGACTCTGTCGGGATGGTCTTCAACTCCTACCTCCGGCAGAGCTTCAACCGTGTTCCGGGGGTGGTGGGGGACGAGGAAACTGAGTGGTCCATGTTCCACGCTTCCATTGTCGATGCGGTTGCTGAGAGCTGTGGTCGCAAGGCTGCCGGTGCTAGTCGCGGCGGTAATCTCCGAACCTGCTGGTGGACACCAGAGGTGAGGAATGTGGTCAGGCTGAAGAAGGAGTCCTACAGAGCACGGCTGGCTTGTGGGACTCCTGAAGCAGCTGACAGCTACCGGCAGGCCAAGCGACACGCGGCAGTCACAGAGGCTAAAACCCGATCGTGGGAGAAGTTCGGTTAGACCATGGAAAAAGACTTACGGTCGCCGGCGTGTCAGGGGGGAAAGCAGTCATTTGCCCACTCTGCCTACGGGGTTGATGGGGACTTGCTGAACTCCACTGAGAAAGTTATCGGGCGGTGGAAGGAATACTTTGGTGATCTCCTCAATCCCACCAACAAATATTCCCAGGAGGAACCAAAGCTGGATGACTTGGAGGTGGGTCCGCTCATCACTGGGGCTGAGGACGCTGCGGCCGTTAAATAACTCCGAGGTGGCAGCGCACCGGGTGTGGATGAGATCCGCCCTGAGTATCTTAAAGCTCTGGATGTTGTCATGGCATGGCGAAACTCCTCTGCAACATTGCGTGGACATCGGGGGCAGTACCTCTGGAGTGGCAGACTGGGGTGGTGGTTCCCCTTCCAAGAAGGGGGATCAGAGGATTTGTCCCAATTATCGGGGATCACATTCCTCAGCTTCCCTGGGAAGGTCTACACCAGTGTGCTGGAGAGAAGAGTCCGGTCGATAGTTGACCTCGGCTTCAGGAGGATCAATGCTGTAAACATTTACATTTTGCTGTTGTAGCAAATATCTGCTGTTGACCCTTTTGAAGGCTCCTGAGCCCACAAATGAAAGCAACGGTATTGTTAACCAGGAACTGTGAGTTATTTTTAATCTCACAGGGGCCTCAAACCGCACCAAGCCATTGAGGCTGCAAAAAACAATATTTTCAGAGTTCAATATTCTCATAATGCTGGCCCAAAGTTCAGAAGAAATTTAAAAAAAAGAATATTTGAAATTGGATCTGTAGCAGCGGCCATGACCATGAGCATATACCTGACTGTTCTGAGATATAATAAATTGCTGTTGACCCTTTAGTTTGTTAGAATTATGCCTATGCAAATAATCTGAGGGAAAACGCATAATGGAATTAACATATGCTGCTTGGTTGCATGTTTGTTTGTATTTGCAGTGAGTTCATTCTTAATTTGCTCTAGATGTTTCTCTCATTTTGTATTAGCTTTGTCTTTTTGTTGTCTTGATTTGGTGTGCGTCAAGACGTTCATCCTATCCACAGGATTCCTACATGTGTATCTGCACTACAGCAACTTTTGCAGTAGTGCATTGATCTGTCAATCACAACACATTAAAGTTATTTTCTACCCCCCACGTGCCTCAGTAACACAGCTGCTGCTCACAATCTCTGCAAAAGGTTCGTAGTTTGCTGTCAACACAGCCTGATGCAATGCAATATGTTGTAATCTAGCTGTGATGGGGATAGTCTGGATGTTTGACTCACTTCCTGAAGGTCGGTATGGATCCCGTCAAGGATCGTCCAGGAGACGTCCCTGAGCTGTGGCTCTGTCCCGATAGCAAGCTGTCCGTTTCAAAGGCAAAATACCCGTCACGGTCGTCAGGTACATCCAGGTACTCCCCGTCGCTCCAGACACGCCCTGCCGCCTCCATCGACTGGTATCTGATCTCTATGGTAAGACTGGTCTGAAAACAGAATGAGATCAGGTGTAATCGTTATTAAGAGGGTTAATGAACCGTCACCTTTATATGTCACAGAGCACTTGTTTAACTTCAGAGGTGATGTTTTTAGCAGAATAAGATGAACCAGACCTCAATAGGTAACAATAATGATAATAACATATCCTCTATTAATCACATACAGTCATACACAGCATAACGTAGTAGAATTATTTCTCTGAGGGAGCAGTGAACAGCCCCATTTGAAATGAACAGTGAACGTGGGTTTCAGGGTCTTGCTCAAGGACCCTTTGAAATGTAGACTTGCTGGGGCTCGAACCTGCAAACCTTTCAATCACCTGATGGGGAGACCTCCACACTGAGCTACAGCCGCCCGGTGCAGGTGCAGACAATGGTACATCTGACATATTCAGACTCCAAAGACTTTATAATATGTTTACTCCACATACATGTCATCCTCATCACATGCTCACACTTGACAAAAATAATCCAAAGACCCTTGGTAAAAAATAAATAAAACAAGTTAAAAAAGTTTTATAAAAATCCCTGTTCTCACCTCTCTCTCTCATTATGGACCTTCACATAATTGGCTTAATTTTTGCTTTCTTTATTTTGCACAATCCTAGATTTCTATGTGACAATAGTTTAATGTCACAGCCAAATATTTTAGTATGTACAAATAACTCTCCCTAGTTGACATAGATGGTATTTGGCAGAAAAAAAACTTTGGGTCCATTGTCGTTCCAACTGTGCCAAACAGACAGTCCTCCTGGTCCTATCCCACAAAAAAAACTGTTAGATAACATGAACTTTGTGGTATTTCGATCTAATCTGTTGCATTAGTTATCAAAGAGATTCTGAACGTATACAGGGTATATAGAGGTTAAGCAAGTACAAAATACAAGTTGTGAAGTTAAATTCTGTTCATTTTGACGATGTAATCCCGGTGAGGTTTAATTTGAAATAACAAATGGGAAGAACATTAAATTGTCAAATAAGAGCCCAGCTACGAAGATGTCACAAGCTAACTACTTCTGGTGCTGGGCCAAAACCTGGATAAATGGGGTGTTTTCTGTCATCCGATGTAGAATCCATGACAAATCAATATACAGGACAAGATTGAAACAGATGATCCGCTGTGGCAACCCCTAAAGGGAACAGCTGAAGCAAGTGATGCAATCAGACGCATCTAACACTCCTGTGAGCGGAGCGTCGTCTCTGTTATACTATCTTATATGATGACATTGAGCAAATAAAAACAAAGTGTTTCATGCCTTTGACGGCATCCCGCGTAAAACCTGTGCTAAATCAATATGGGGAACACAAAACTGATTCCACACCGGATTGGTTCGGAACTGTTACTGGTACTGTTAATAATAAATAATAATAATAATTCATTTAATTTATAACGCACTTTACATTTGGATCAAATCTCAAAATGCTTAAACTTGTTAGACAGCATGAGCTAACGTCGCATGGTGGCTTGGATCAGTTTTAGAAATAAGGTTAGGAGCTCAGACATCCCGAGGGGAACTCATAGTAGAGTCCCTTCTTCGTGTCAAAAAGAGCCAGTTGATGGTGTTCGGGCATCAGATCAAGATACCCCCTTTTGGAGGTTTTCCACGTCAAACTGGGATATAACGTGTGATAGACAAAAAACTTGCTGCAGGATCTAAGACTGGAAACACTATGGCTCCCATGAGCACGAGAGCTTTGCCGGGGAAAGGGACGTTTCGAACACCCTGATTGGGCGTGCTGTAATTGTGACCACAAATATTACTACTATCCTGAAGAAAGTATTTAATAAACCACCCAACTGGGAACATTGACCAAATAACAAAATGACAAATCCAGTCTAAACAGTAGACACCTTCAGGACTAGCCTTGACCTTTGACACCAATCCATTTAAATGTGGTGACAAAATGCTCTGAGCAGTGACAACAAGCTTGAGCAGGACTATAAATCATCTTGTCTCTGTGGTATTTACTGGTGGAATTCAGATTGATGGTAAATGTTAGTTTAATCAAGTCCAGAAACAATGATGACACTGTAGTTTTTCTTGGATGTCTGCTGGGGACTTATGTTAGGACAAATATGATCCTCATGACGATTTCATTTTATTAAGGAGCAACCAATTTATTCTCCTGACAAATACAACTGAGGAGAATATCGTGTATATACCAATTCTTCATCTCTTTCTCAATGCAGCACCTCTTCTTTGTCACATTCATCCAAGGAGAGCAGCTAGATTTGTAACTATGGCAACCAGGCCAATGCAGTCATTGGTAAAAATGCTGCTTTTAACTGGAATTAGTTCCTCCCTGCAGGGATATGGTGTACATGTGTGTGTGTGTGTGTGTGTGTGTCAGTGTGTGAGAGAGAAACCCTAAAGCTCTCCTAAAAAAGGCGTCATCATTCCAGAAACAGCACATCAGCACTACCAGCACCCTGGGGTGCTCTAAAACTTCAAATGATGAAGTTCTTCCTTCTTCCATCTTAGCGCAGCGCACAGACATTTTCACCAATCAGCCATACAATTATAAAACCCTGACTCTGACAGGTGAAGTCAGAATATCATAGATTATCTAGTTACCATGCTGCCTGTCAGTGGGTGGGATAAGTACCTTCAAATGTAAAACCAGGATGAACTCTGGGAAGAGAGCAAGCCTCCGTAATTCTTTGGGCAATGTTCTGCTGTCAAAACTTGGGTCTTAAAATCAGTGTGAATGACACTTTAACTCATAGCATCTACCTAAACATTGCTGCAGACCAAGCCTCCCCCTTCAAGGAAACCATATTCCCAAATGGCATGGGTCTCTTCCAGCAGGATAAAAACACAATCTCTGAAATACAGAAATGGATCAGGACTGGTTTGAGGAACACAACAACCAGTTCAAGTTGTTGATCAGAATTTCCCTGATATCATTCTAATCCAGTACCAGTGGGATGTTCTGGATAAACAGATCCATGGAGGCCCCATTACACAACTTCCAGGGCTTAAAGGATCTGTTACTAACCTCATGGTGCCAGATAGCACAGCCGGAGGATCTGTACAGTATTAGGCAGATGGTTATAAAGTTATGGCGGATCATTGTAAATTCACCAGAAATCATATTCATACTCGTCTTTTCCTCTGTGCTGCTCTCGGTTCAGCTGCTATAAAGACACAGTTAATAGAGTGTGTCCCGATCAGTTTCGAAGTACTGATGTTGTGCTTCCATCAGATGCTGGTTGAATGCTGCTGCCTTTAGGTAAGACGATTGCTGTCACTCCCTAAATGCCTTGGTCGCAGGTGCAACACATGATTGATTTCTTCTTTTCATCTATTTGCTTATAAATGGATCACGCTGGGTAGTAAAATGAATTTCATTACTACAGCTGTAAGCAATCATAATTCCAATCTGGTTCTCATGTTTAAATTAGTAAGAATCAACAATATATTCTATAGTGGCTTTTCCTAGCTCTTCATTTAAGCGCTACTTAATTATTTAAATATTTAAACTCCAAACTTTGTTATTTTTTTTTCAAATGGCTGCTCCACATTAAAGTAACCACGATAGGATTTAAACAATATTTTATACACACAACCCAAAAATCCACATTAATATATTTGGACTTTAACAAGAAATTCAAATGAACCTATTTGCCTATTCCTCATTAGTTTGCTCCGGTGAGTTTAATAGACTTATAAAGAAGAATTTGAGGATTTTAAGGATTTGATCCAAATGTCCAAAGTGCGTTAAATTAAATGTATTATTATTATTATTATTATAAGAACTAAGTATGAGCAGTCGGATTCTGGATCTGGCTGACGATACAGATTACTATTTCTCCTCACATTCTTGCTCGATCGAGCCGTCAATGATCCTGATCTGCCTTCCAGTACTATTTTAATGATTGATGTGATGGCACACATCTGGCTCTAATATGAATCGTCGTAAGCTTTCTTCCATTTTTTACGGTGTGTAAAATCCAACAAGTCCATTTTATTAATGTCAACTCACAAAAAATTACAATCACGAACACGTTTTGAAGTCCCTCAGGAATCCACCTGCTGTCAGTTAACAACATTGATGACGGGCAGACTGACGCACGAGCAGGACGTGGATATAATAAGGTGTCTAGCAGCGGCGGTTTTAGGTTGTCTAGGCGAACCTCCCTCTGTGTAATTGTTAATGTTAACAGACTTTGGTACTGAAAAAATAAAGAGACAAGCATTAACAGGCATTCACATGCCATAAAGCTCATTACTCTGATTTAATTCATTCATAAACACTGTAAATAAATATAAAACTTTCTGCAGGCCTATGCACACATATTAACGGTGTGCTGCCCCTCCTCATCTTCCCCCTCTGACAGCGGCATTTTCTCTCTGCTGGAGGAAACCTGTCTGCTAACACACTAGATGGGCAACCATTCCTATGATACGTTAAAATTGACGTATCATGCAGCATGAGCGATAGGAAACCGATCAGTGATGTCATCTTTCAGATTTTTTTCAAATTAACGTGTGCACCATGCCATACCCAGGGTAAGATGCCGCCCTGTGCGACCGCCCATGTCGCCCATAGCTAAATCCGCCACTGGTGTCTAGACAGCATTAATGACTTCTTTACATGGTTTACAATCAGGATACATTTTTGTCTTTGTGCATTTCTTTGGTTACGTTAGGAACACGGCTTTCATTTTGATTGTCAGTAAAAGTCCAATTGCTCTTTAATTCATCCATATTATCTATCTTCATTCTCTAAAGCCACTAATTACAATTTGACACATGACAAAGTCTCTCAGATCTTAGGTTTGGCCATTATTCTTGCATCCAACATCAACTCCAGAACAAAATGTTCTACCCGCTTAAAATATCCCCCCCACTGATTGGTGCCATGGTAAGGAGTTCATTAATGCTATTCTGACTTCACTTGTCAGTGGTTATAATATTATGGCTGATGAGTCTAAGCCAGCTGATCCCATGTACGAGCTTTAGGAAATCTAGCTAGTACATGAGCTCGTAAACAGAGATGGTGCCGTAGCCTGGTGAGCATCAACAGATTATCGGACCTAACTGAAACCCTAAAAGAGAATTTTCCTAAAATCAATAAAAAAAAACAACAACATGGGGGGAAAAAAAATAAGAAATTTTAAAGTAGCAAAAACTCATTAAACTAAGCCCACACAGCAAGGATATATAACCATAAAACCCCTAATCCCCTGCATTTCACAAGCAATTCCCCTGATTGTACACCTCAAATGACATGTTAGGCTGTGTACGAAAAACAGCATCTTCATTAAAAAGCTTCCCCTAATGAGTTGAATATGAACTATTAGTAAACATGATAAATATGATAAATACAAGGTAGATCTCCTCAAGTCGATCCATATGTAACACAATTGGATTTAATCGAACCACTGTTTGTCAAACTATCGCCTGAAAACTTTTGGAGATAAAGCCTTCCCTAGTGTCGGAAAGATGCAACCGGTCTTTCCCAAAAATCAATCCAGTTCTTCCTTGCACTAAAGTCTAAGTAGATATAATATTTGAAAATGATCAATCCAATAGTTTTTGAGTTATCTTGTTAACAAGAAGGATTAGTGGCGGTGGCAGATACCCCGGACTTTGCAGGGATATAATCAAACCTAACCTAGACGTCAAGTATTAACTTAAATAGGCATACAATCCTTAAGACGTGCAGGCCTTCCTTACGAGTTGACATGTATAAACATAATTCCCGGTGTGAGATGACAGACACTGACCTGTCTAGCTGTGAGGGGATCTCCCAGGAGGGATGTTAATACCAGTTATGAAGAGGCTGGACAGGTAATTTTCATCTAATCCTCACAGCAGCTTTCACTGACGAGGATCTTTAAACCGCTCTCAGACTTTGTGAACTTTTATTTAAAATAAATGCAAATTTAGCTTTCGGGCGGCTTTTACACAGACTCTCCACGAACACACTGTCAGCTCAAAAGCTGCAACTAAACTCTATTCATTTAGTATACGGGATGTTTGGATCAAAAAAATGATTTTATGGTCATTCTATTATGTATTAAACCAAAAATAAAGCAGTGATATGAGTAGACTCTCCTGTGTGAGTATGTAACTATGACTTCAAATTAAATCAGAGTTATTCTCAAACTTTCACCTATATTAACCCTTTAATGTCCTGCTCAAACGTTTGGTTGAGCTCATTTCGTGTCATTATTTCTTAATGAAAAATGTGTGCCTCAACCTTGAATATGACCTGGTGGCAGCATGTATGTGCTGAAAAAGTAAGGGGCCAGGGATGGGGCCCTGGCAGACACCTCAAGTCAAAGGGGCCCGGAGGAGAAGACATGGGTAACATGGCTACTGAGAAAGTCCTCCAACCAAAAAAAAGTCTAATGAGATTCAGATAGTTTTCAAAAAACGTCTGACCTTACAAACGCAGAAAAATGCAGAGGGCACATTTTACAGTTCTTGTGAGATCGTTTCTGATATAAGATTTATCAGGAAAATAACTCAAGGCATCCGTTACATGGAATCATTCATGGTCATAACAGAGAAAATTTGTCTCAAATTGAGTTCCAGGCATGGCTGCAAAGTACTGAACAGATTTGAGTTAATCAGAAACTCTCTCACCACACATCTTTTGCAGATAGAGAAAATATTTTTGCAGTGACGCAGCGCATAATTTACCCCTGGTTTTACCGAGATGTTTTAACCCACTGTGTTCCAACAGCAGCTATGAGAGCCAGATCCTTCATGATGTAAGGCCCAACAGCATCTCTTCTTTCTTCATGCCTCTAAAATCCTTTGCGTAGTGTCTGTGATGCATTAAATGCTCTTGTTAGAAACAGCTAAACTGTGGAACCATTTCAGCGTTTGGTGGTCTCTTTCTATTTTTGAGCATATTTGGGAGTGTGATTATTTTGCAAGAGCTGAAGCAGTATGTGGTGATACTACCTTCACGTCTTTCTGCTCTGTGTCATCTTCACTGAAAAAAAGGTGTGTCCAATCGTTATTCTTTTATACATCTATGCTTTTGTTTCATTTTAGTTGCCCTGTGAGCTGCGGCCCTTTATTATATGATTATGATATAGTCTTTGACTTTATTTTTCTTTTTGGCTTTTAAGTTTTTATTCTTTTTCTTTTTTTTACTGTTTTTATCTGCTTTTGGTTTTATTTTATTTATTCATGGCCATAAAGTCGTATCTATAATACATGTTATTACCTTCTCCTTTTATTCTTTATGTTATCCACTGTGCATTTTGCACATTTTTTCATCTTGTTTTGAATTATTTTGTCTTACATATTTATAACCTCATGACTCAGTGTTTATCTATTACTTTCAGCTATTTGTTTTGTCTGACCATTTCCAAATGTGTTTTTAACGGTAGACCGGGTGGAGGTGTTATTGAAGATGATTTGTTCACGGACCGTTTTTGTACACAAACATTGGGCAAAACATTAATCAAATAAATCGACATACTGTAAACTAAACAGGCTCTAAATTAAAAAAAAAAATTTTTTATGTTTTGATTAGACTGCCCAGCCCTTCTGTCCAAATATTTGACCTTTTGACATGGGAACCTCTTGCTATCACCTTCAGGTGCAGGAAGTGTTAAGTTTTACCTTTATTGACATGTTGTTGTCGTCGATAAGCGTGTCGGTCAGCGCGAGGTGTCCCTCCTCAGCCACCTTCTGGAGCACCATGCTGAACGTCCCCACCAGCCTGCAGGCAGACACCAACAGAGAAACATTCATCGTAAAGCGGAATCAGTGCGATCAATACGTGTATTACACAGTGATTGTGTCCTTTGTGTTTCTCCTCTGCAGCCCGACTGTCTGCAGAAGCTTCTCACACCATCCACACCTTGCTGCTTTATTTACTTGTTCAATGCAAAAACCTACCTTTCATCGAACGCCGCTCTGTCTCACAGCGTGTGGGTGAGAGAGTGCGTGGCGGTATAAGTCACGGCCGTGTGGTGGGCGTTGACGATATTTACTGAGACAGACATGGAGTCAGTGCCTTACAGGCTTTATCAGCGGCTCACTACAGTATGTCACTCCTCACAGTACTTTAAAGGAGGCAGAAACACAAAAACATGACGCCGGTCATTCTTCCTCTCCCTGAGCATCCTGCCCTTATTTTAGCACTTTGAGATTTGATCCAAATGTAAAGTGAGTTATAAATTAAATGTATTATTATTATTATTATTTTCTACTGAATAGTGAGGGGTGTAAGTTAAGCTAAAAGTACTGTTTAACTACTATTGGAGTTCAAATCCATTTTTTTCTACTTATTTAGGGCCGGCTCGTGCAAGCTAAGAGGGAGATTCCAAACGTTCCTTTCTCCAGCAACACTCTCCAGCTCATTCTGGGGAGTTCAGGGGCGACTCCGGACCAGATGAGAAACAAAATTTCTCTTTATAATTGTAACATATGAACGTTGGAGTGTTCATATGTTACATATGTTATAATGGAGTTATAAATAAATAAACAATATTTACCAACTATTTGGTACTTTAAAACACAGTAAATGAACTTTTAATAGTACCTTGATGAACTTTATGTTCTTTTTCAATGGGTTCCTTTACAACCGGACTATATCAGGTCATATTCTAAAAACAGAAGATATACTGGGACCATACATGTTTAGCAGCCTGTTTAAACTCCATTATGTTTCTATACTAAAACATACAATTATGATAAATATCATTTAGTTAATTAAACGACTACAAAAATATAAAACTACTGATGAAGGGGGAAGCTGTACTTCAATGAGAAGAGTGGTTGACCCCCAACCCATAGGCCGGTGGTTCATCCAGTTCATCAGTCATCTCTCTATCGACCGCGTTGGCAGGTTCTAACCAATGCCGACCGGGCAAACCCAACAAGACCTGCAGTTCTGAAGGTGCTCTGACCCAGTTGTTTAGCCATTAAAATGGTCAGAGTACCTCTGATCTGTAAACTTCTCAATTTTTCCTGCTTCCAACACAACAAATTCTTGAAAAAATGATCACTCGCTGCCCAATATACCCCACCCGCTGACAGCTGCCATTGTAACGAGGTAATCAGTGTTATTATTTGATTGGAGTTCACCAATCACTTGTAATGTTACGGCTGCTATCTGTACGTCTTAAGCTTTAGCTGCATTCTGATTTGTTGCTCTCGCCATCCGATTTAAACTACACCTCCTATGTTTTCAGTAATGTTTGTCTCTTAGCACACAGAGGAGAGATCATCGATGAAAACAGACTGAAAAACTTTGGGCAACGATGAAATAAAAGCTAAACGATATATTATAAAAGCTTTTATTGTTCAATTCAGGGCTGCAAACAATCCTAGCGTTAATTCTCCAAATCCCTCAACAAATTTCCGCATCAGGCCGAGATTCTCAGCCACCTCCAAAGTTCTTATCAGTGGCCCCAAGGACAGCTTACATTCAGACATTCAGAAGGTTATTTTCTCACGTTTTCAGTGTATTTTAATTTAAAAGTAAAGGTGCAGAGACCCAAGACTCTTCAATTGCAGTTCATCTTCTCCTTTTACCTTGAAAGTAAAACACTTTTCAGGCCCTGTTTACACAACATCATGTTAGCTGAGGACAGAATGGCTTCTTCTTTCTTTGTGTCTCAAAAAAGTTCCACGTGAGCGTAAACATGGATCCGCGAGAAGGTCTGAAAGTGTTGTTCTTTTTTTGCCAGGTGAGTGGATAGCTGTATACCTTTTCAAAATCAGCACCACAGAAGAAGACAACCAGGAAGTGTAGATGATTTCTGCTCGGGGTAAAGCCTGCAGCAAAAAACAAAACCAGATGGTCCGACATTGTTTTTGTTGTAATCCTGTTTGTGCAGGACCTTTAAGCTGAAACTGTAACAACCACCGTTCCAGTGTTGCTGCGACGACACCGTTTTCACAAGAGTTACGTTTTGCCAGTTTACACAGAGAATAAAACAATGGCAATAATAAAAAGTTGCCTTTCAGGCCCTGAAAACACTGTTGTCATGTAAAACCATCGCCAAAACACAAGAAAAGTTTAACCTGAACGGCTAAGTTTGAGAATTTCTGCTCTAGACGTCTAGAAGGTCTAGAAGTGCTTTCTAATCCGACTGTCTAACTAGTACTGTAGCATAAGATGATGTGGTCACCATTGTTAAGGTTTGGTTTAGGTTTAGTTTAGTTTAGGTTTAGTTAAGGTTTAGTTGAACACACTCGTTCGGGTCTAGTGAAGCGTCACGGCTTGAGCTAAAAAAAAGTGTTAATTAAGGTTAGGTGGACTTTAGTTTTGACAGGAAACAACCCACTGGGACTTTGGCTTGTTGCTTAGATTTTTAGATATCAGTTTGATTCCTCGGCTGTTCAGAGATGCTCTCTAGAACATAACAGCGAAGAGAAACCCAGTACAGCCAGCCAATTAGATCTGGTTAATTATTTAAAGAGCTTCCCCCAAAATGGTGAGTTGTTCTCAGAGCAATCAGTCACACACACCGAGAACACACGCACACACTCACACACACACACACACACACACTGAGCCAAAGCCACATGTCATTTCTATTGTAGTGCTCACTTCCTTCATTTACACACTCACACAAGCACGCACACGCACGCACGCACGCACACACACACACACACACACCCTCACACACACATACACACACACACACACTCCAGTCCCTTGTGTACAGCAAACACAGCTGTGTTTTTAATTTCACTGCATCTGTGAGAGGACACCTATTAGAATGGAGCAAAATGAACATTAAGAAGAAGAGAAAGACAATCACTTGGCTGTTTATGACTCTGTAGGGAGAGATAATATGATAGAAGACGAGAATGCAATCGATAGCTTTACCACTTGGCATGCAGCCATACCGACACACACACATACATGCACACACACACACACACACACACACACACACATCAGACTAAGGCATGAGAAACATGTTGAATTTGTCCGACTTTACACGCTTGAATTGAATCAGGAAGACGAAGGTCTGAGAGGATGTCAGTGGATTTGTGAGGTAAATTTCTTCTTATAGGATAAACTTTGTCAACTCTAGGTAATCTTGAATACTAACCCACTGTTTCTTTTTCCTCTGACAGATAATTATGTCTCGGGCTACTTAAAAAACAAACGGTCAGAAATTTCTTTCAGCGTGTAATTTGTGTACAAGCTCTGAATAATTAAAGCGAGATCAGGTTCTGCTTCACTTTTTTACACTTAAAAAGGTGGCATCCATTATTAATCGAAGCTCTGCAAACAATTTGCTTTCATCTGCTTTATAATTTACATCCCCCTTCCCTTTCCATTTGTTTCATTTTTCTCTTGTGAGCTTCAGGTTTCCTTTACAAATAGATGATGACATAATCTGCGGCTCATGTGGATTAAAGCAGAGGCTAGGACAGCTTTGAAATGTAAAATATTTTTTCGGCACCGAAAGGATTTCTCAAGGCTGCATTAATCCAGGAAAAAGCTGCAGGTTAATGTGTTGGAGGACGGCATGGAAACATTACAGCTAACAGTTGGGTTTGATTTGGACTCTGATGAGGCAATGAACAGCTGAGCACACCAAAGGAAATGTGAGCACTTAACGAGGATGCCATTCTGAGTAATAAATGGATCACCCAGAATCCAGAACTGATGAAGAGTCCATTAATTCCCAATTATGAACACCTCAAAGGGCATCTGTCAGAGAACGTCAAGCCTGAAATACAAGCTCAAAGGGAAGCATTGTTAGGTCAGAGGTCAGATGTAGCCCAGAACCTTATGTTTACCTTACCACCTTGCCAGTGACAGATTGACCAACTCAATCGCTCATTGGAATGCAATGGAATGAATGTGAGAGTTCTGAATGAATGCATGTTATCAGAGACGTTGATCTTTTAAGTCAGTACTTTCTGAGTAACAGCCAATGAAAGGGACGTCACAGAGAAGAAAACGTTGCTTCCTGAGGTTAAGATCTCACCTCCAGTTCTTACTGAAGGACAAACATCCCCCAGTGACCAGCTGTTCACAACCGTCCAATACTACGGTGACTCACCTGCGCTGATAGCCTATCTTCTTACTGCTCCATTCATCCATAAAACTCACTACATGGGGGCCTGGAGCCTATCCCAGCTGACATTAGGCGAGAGGTGGGTACAACCTGCACAAGCTGTCGGCTCATCACATGGCCGACACCGAGACAACCATTCATTTTCACACCCTTCATCTTTCCAACCCTACCCAGTCTTCACAAACGCCATGATTTCAGCAGCCTCGGGTGAGTCACCAGCCACCACCACCACCAGCACCAGAGCACTAAGGTAGCACTAAGGTCTATGGGGGCTTAACATGTAAAAATTATCCATGAAATAGTTTGAGTTACCATGTTAACATGAAGGATATGTGGCGGATGCGGCGGGGATGGTTATTCTATTATATGGCCAACTTTTTGGCGATATAATTTATTAAATCTATTCTGAATTTCATATTTAATGGGTCCAGTAATAAGAAAATATTCCAAATAAAGTGATGTAATTGATTCTGATGACAATAGTGTTTGGGTACTGTTGTGCCTTGTTGGAGGTTTGAGCTCTGAGAGTGCTTTCTAGTTGACAACTAATTTAGTTCTAATATCAAGGTATCTGCAGCCAGCCCATTAGAAATGGAGAGCAGACAGTTTTATTGGAAGTGTCCATCAGCAAGATATCCTGCAGCCAATCAGAATCAAGTATTTACCCTGACTATGACATAATCAACTCGCTTCCCACTGGTTTTCAGGGATGCAATCTATCGATTCACACAGACACTACCCATACATACATTCAGCACATGCACGCACAAACGCAAACACACATACATATACACACACACACACACACACACATTGCATAATAGACTTCTCTAACCACAAACAATAGAAAAAGCTATTAAGAGTTTTATGGGGATGCTGACACTTGTTGATGTCAGCATCCATCAGCCTGTCACACTGATCTGTGTCTGTGGTCATCTTGTGGTTTCAATACTAGCAGAGCGCTGCTGCTGCCGCCTCGCAACAGGATGGAATCCTTATAAAGAATTGGACATAAACACAATAGGACCCCTATCCTAATCAAATGTTAGAAAGTGAGCAGGAGGGAAAAAGTGACACACAGCAGAGATGATAGAATGTTGTCCATTGTAGATACAATATAATTAGAGCCTTGTTGACTCAAAAAGTTGTGAACGGATTTAGAGTGGATCTTTTTGTTGAGGTAGGTCATAGAGTTTCACAACTCAGCCACGACACTCCTAGTGTAGTTCCCCCTGTTTGTTTCTTTTCGGTGTCTCTCTCTCCCTCAGTATATGTGGATATGGGCACCTGACTATCTGCCTGGCTCCTCACCTGCCTCAAAATCTCCTCATGTCATTGCTGAACCACAACCCCGGCCCTATAACCATTTTTCACCAGCATATACAACGACCAATGCAGAAGTATTATAGGCTCACTGATATATGAGAACTATAATGACTAATGTTTTCTCCTCTAGTGCCCTTTATGATATTCTCTCCCTGTGCTCTGCAAAACTTCACGTCTCCGCCTTCCCTCCTCAAGCCCTGCAATCTGAATTTCTACAGCCATCGAGGGGTCCAGCCCAAAAAAAATCCCTTTCTTTACAGCCAGCCTCCCTCTCTTCCCCAGCAAACAAGAAAGCCTTTTTTCAAAGAATTCACTTAAAACCTTGTTCAGAGTCTGTTTCTGGGTCCAAACAAAAACTCAGCCTTAACTAAAATCCATGTAATGATCTGGATCATCATCATCTGGAATCGGAATCATCAGATTTCTTTTAAGAAAGGGGTAAGATTTTTGTTTCTAACTTCATGGATCCAGCTAACAACTTTTTGGCAAACATGTATAAGATCTAGCTCACATTAAATGATCTGGATCCAGGTAATAATCCAGATCTGGTGATCCAGATAGCATTTTGAGACTGGAAAAAAACAAACTACAGAAACCAACATTGGAGAAAACATCATCTCCTATGCCTCCGATAGAAATAACTAGGCCTATGCTATCATCTCCAACAGCAAGGGTATATCCCCAAAAATTCCACTATCCCCTGCGTTGTACGACACAATCCCCAGATTGAACTTCCCAAATGAAATGTGGAGTTATGAGCACAGAATGTTTTGTAAAAGTGCTGCTCACTCAGAGTGGCGTGGGTGTTGGGTAAGCACAAGATGCTTTTTCTCCCATAATAAGCAGAAGTGTTTGACACAACGTAAAATAGTTTTTCATTGCACTTTGATTCCTGAAATTTTGATATATTTGTTTACCAAAGAATTCTTTGGAGGGTTTTGTTTTATTTGAGTATTTATTTGAATTTATTTCAAAATGGAAATGGCATTTTATTTTATTATAGTATGTATTTTTGCTTTTGTTTTGAATGAAAAGGACATTTTGTTTTGAATGTAACAGTATTATATGGCTTGTGGCTTGACCGACTATAATAAATGGAACTTTGACTCGTTGAAAAATTTTTCGGTGGACCTTTAACATTTGTATTTGAGTACCCCTGTCCTATTTAATAATAAGTGTAAACAAAGCTGATGTCAATATCGAAAAAGAATCACAAGAATGTGTGTATGCTTCTGGAGAAATACAAAGTTTATACTAGGCATAAGTTTAAAATCCTGAGTGCTAAATCCAGTGCTTCAGGCAAGAGAGAGAATTCAGTAGCGGAGGTTTGTTGAATACAGTAGAAGAGGTTAGATACTTCTGGAAGAAGAAAATTATTGTTTTCAACAATCAGATAGGAATCAGACAATACTGCATAAATGAAACACACAATCACTGCAGTTTCCAATGCAGTGGGTCGTACTCCTCTGGTATGGGCTTTGTGCTATGAATCTGTCTGTGATAAATGATGCTCTGGTGGAAAATCAGCCATTTCATGCTGCCTCTATCACCACTTCCACCCAGTCTCCACAGACTGAGCAGCTTCATCGTTCCTCAGCCATCACAAACATCCCAGCAGAGTGTAAGCGGCAAAGATTTTCTGACAAGGCAAAAAAAGGATTCGGTGGTTCGGTTTAGAAATGTTTGGCAACATGTGTTTGCCTTCACACCAGATGCAACATCTACTCCCCAGGGTGAAAGTCAATTCTGTGAGCCGCCACTCAACCCCCAATTCTGTCGCTCATTTTTTATGTACGCAGATTCCATTGTTGGTAGAAGTGTGGTGCTTCTCATCCAGGTGCACAGGGATGTAATTTGCATCTGAATGAGACACTAGAGATGTTCCAAAACAGTATCTGGTGGAGCATTTTAAAATTTTATATCCACAATGACATTAGTATCGGGAAGTCCTGGAGTGATTTTGGGAAAGGTCGGATGTACATTTCTGGCACTAGGAGGAGCTTTATCTCCAAAAGAATTTCGTACATAACTTCTTAACCTTTGGGCCGATTTATCCCAAATTCCAGGCATATGAATGGACTCGAGGAGATCTATCTTCTATTTATCATATTTTACTCTGATAGATCAGATTTTAGTCACTAGAGGGAATTTCTCTTTTTCTACTACATCATTTTGCATTTGAGAAGTTCTATCGAGGGATTGCATTTGCATTGCAGAGGAATGGGGGGTCGTCGAGGACGACAGCATAGAGCTAGTTTCCAGCCGATGTCATTTAAGCCAAAATCAAAAATTGCAATGCAAAAATGAATCTTTTTCCCAGAGCCCAGCAGCCTTGGTAGTATGTTGTTGGGAAGGAAACTTTCTTAATAATTTGGCAGCATGACAGGATAAACATGATACGGGGAGAGGTGTGTTAAATTAGTTGTGTACCTTAGTGTGTGGAATTGATCCGCAGCTGCTCTTGTCTGTGTGTGAGAGTTTTTTTTTTTGTGGAAATCCTTCTCCCTTCTCTTGTCCTAAGTGGTTCTTCAGGTATTTAATAAAACCGTTGTATTGAACCTTTTTTTCACAGCACAGTGTCGCTTATATTAAAACATTTACACACTGCAAGACAGTGGAGTACCAGCATCCCTAATATTTGGTCTTCCGGTTATGTAATAGCTTTTAGGAACGTCTGTACTGAAAAGTGGGAGCAGGATGACGGAGTCAGCAGCACAGGTGCCTCTAACAAAAACTTTCTGGGTCCCTATCCACTTCTTGCCTTTGGCCGTTTCTGTGTAGATTTTGCATGTTCACCACATGTTTGCATGGGTTCTCTCCTGCTAGCTAATGTGGGACTGCATTTCATCGAAACTATATGCAGATCATCTGTTACCAGCATTGTGATGAGTCATGCAGAAATCTGTGAATTTTCACACCAAACCCACCCTCTGGGAAAAATCAATTATCTTGATTGCCCCTTGATTCCAGCCTTTGGCATTGGCGTCCATTATTACAGACTGTTTGAGAGGATCTTTGCTCACCTGGTATGATTTTCTTTTCCAACATCATCATGTTAGGGTCTGGAATGCTCAAATCAATTAATTCCCTGTTCCTCTGCACATTGTTCAAAAACGTGTGCGCCCTCAGGACACTATAATTCATTTCTGAGATGATACAGCCATCCAGTGGTTTGACCTCTCTGAAAATACAAAGAACTGTGAGACAGGATTTATCTTGAGCTGAATGAAAAGAAGTCAGACTAGCTATTGTTTGACCCGAGGGCTGCGAGCAATCTCAGACTGGTGCTCATTGTCAATGAAGCCATCCCTCCGTTCTGCTCTTATGACCACCTCAGAGCTCATATAGATGTAACAGTCGGCTGGACGACCAGTGCTGAAGACTCCACACTGCGATATCGGATGCGTTTTTTCTTTGCTCAGACTTTTGGTCTGTTGTCGTCACTACTTTAGTCCTCAGTCTTTAGTGTAACCAGAGAGAAAATACCAAGCTCATTTCTTTTTTTTCTTTCTATTTTACCCTCTGGTACACAGTCCTGGATCCCCAAAAAGTTAACTGAGCCGTTGTGAGCATTAGTTCACGTTTCTGCCCATTAAGATTTTCAACACTAGGGCTGAGTGAGTGAGTGAGTTCATACATACTAGTCTGGACAAAAGCAGAATATTGACATATCTTTTGCAAATACACAATTTTAGTATTTGTTCTCTTTCCATTCATGCTGGCTTTTTTTTTTTAATCAACAAACAATAAGATACAGAACAAAATGGATTTGGATGAGCTCAAATCTGTCTGGACAGCTTTCATGATGTATTTGTGACATATAGTGAGTGACGGAACGTCTCCAGCTCCATGTTTGCTCATTTTGTTTATGTGTTACCATACACCACTCTGTGTTGTCCTGTCACATGATATTTAGAGCCGCATCATGTGACATCACATCCTGTTTTGGTCTTTTTGTATCATTTATGTATGCAGCACGGAACAAAGTTTGTTTGAAAGTGGGCAGAAACCTATCCATTAAAGGGCTAGTGCTGCTTTCACACAAAGTAGAGTGATGCAAATTTTTCGAATCGCTCTATGAGGGATCATTCTAGAATGAGTAATGCAGGTCCATAAAGACGGGTGTATTTCTGACAGAAATTATCCATATATTTCTTTCCACTATTTCACCCTTATTTCAACTACAACCAAAGTAAACACAACTGCTGCTTTGGTTGATGGAAGTCATAGATACGCCTACAAACCAAACACTGCCGTGTCTGAGTTTATTATATCATATTATCCAGAGGTGGACAAAGACAGTTCTGATAAACTTCCTCCTATTCCACATCAACGTCCTTCTGACATCTGGACAATTTCAAATTTTGAAATTCTTCGCAGAATTCTCCGAAATTCTCCACAGCGTCACATGAATTTCTCGCTTGCGTGAAATAGTCCACCTTAAGCCAATGAGACGACCTGAGTAGTCTCACTCATTCTGAGTAAGTCACATTTACCTCTTTCTCTCTCAATAACCACTCTTTGCACATGTTGGCCGTCACAGAGATGCAGGGTGCATGCTGTTAAAACCATTTTAGACTCTGATCCTTTCAGGTTTGGCACTCTGAAGGGGTTCCCTAGCTGAAAATACAAACATTCTGCTTTCAAAACACTTTCGGCATTCACGGTCTTCAATTTCAATTTTGGAAAGAAAAGCTGATGCTATAAAGAGCTGTTTCCTCTCTCACTGGCAGAGAGCGTACCTGCCAGTTGGTTATCTGCTGTAGTCATTGTGGTGTGTTCAAGTGCATCTTTTTGGCATCATCACAGGTGACATGAAGTACTGTGTGTTTGTTGTATATTGTTCTTTCATGTCATTTTATTGTTTCTTCGTCTTAACACATAATTAAGGATACTGGTCATCTTAAACTGGGCTTACACTGTATACTGCCCGGTCCAATCATGGCGCACGACCGCAACAGGCTACAGGGACCATTGTGTTGCGGCAAGACATAGACTGGTAGGTGGCTAGGACAAAGTGGACAGTATAGATGGGGTTAAGTTAGCTACGTTAAACTGTATAGAGCATACATTTCAAACTTAAGGTCTGCTGTCCACATCCGGCCTGCAGAACAATTATATCCAGCCCGTGAGGCGGCACAAACATCAAAGATACTACAAATCCCAGAATGCACTTAGCTAGCTGGTACATAAATCAGTGCCCGCGCTCCCTCCTACCCAGCTCCTCTGCCGTGAAAAATCAGTGTTTATCCAGTCACTTTAATGAACATTAAGCTCATCCTTAGGAGGCTATGCATCCTTGGAGAGGATATGGATTAGAAAAAAAAATGTAAAGATGAATAATAAACGTATTAGCAAGTCGCAAGGTCGTATTAGTAAATGGAATGCACATTTAATTAACTAGCGAGTGCTTTCACGTCCTCCAGCCATCCAACATGTGTAAGTACTGTTGCGTTAAGAGAGAAGAAAACATTAAGTTGTTTACATTTAATTTGAAATGCTCCTGGACTGTTTTCTGAGGAGCAGCTGCTCCTTACTGCAGGAACAGATACGAGAAGCAACAGTCTACTTTTACTGTTTTAATAAGGCAGAAGAAAGAAACGTCTTAATCAGCCAAGCCATTAACAATGGTTATCTAAAGTTCCTTTTTGTTGATATTGTTAAATAAAAAACAGTTTTCTGGCTTTTGTGATGCCTGTTAATAAAAACTTTGCATTGGAAATGATTTTGTGAAACACTGCTTACACAGAGGGAGTAATAATTAATCCCTATAGTAGGGATAAATTATGCGGATCTTTTTTGAATTTTATCTTTAATTTGACGATTTTCTATTCCCTTTATTTGTTCAGAATTCTATCAAATGAGTAAATAAAATAAGAATAAATTGTCGTAATACCTCAGATTAAACATGACCAATTTGAGTGCTGTTTGGCCAACAATGCTGTCTCTCTGCATTAGAGTTAAACACCCCTGGTATAGAGAGTTAACTTGATAGCTAGCGCCGCTCTGACAGCTTTGAACCTTTCTATATTTTCCTTGCTGTGAAGTTAATACCAGCCATAAAACTGAAATTTACACTTACGTGTACTTATTATTCATTATCCACATGACGTGCTATGTCACCGTGGCAACTCAGACGCTCAGAAGCCACTTTACACAGGTGCAATTAGAAAAGAAGGAGCTAACGTCAGGTGATCGGGTCGTTGCCCTGCTTCAATTGTGCATATACCTGAGTCGGACATGTTAGAAAAGCATCCGATTGTCCGACGGCCGTCTTGGAGCTTTATCTATACGCTGCACGACAAATAACACCAATCAATGCCCGACCTGATGGTCGTGGGGCTCATAATCGGGCTCAAATCCCACAGTGAACACCTGCTTTAGTTGTGCTCTTTCATGGAGGTGTGCAGCTGGTAGTACTTTGTTGTGAAGGAATTTGTTTTGTCCTGGCCAAATTACATATATACCATTTATATCAGTGTATGGAGCCTCCCTAAGGGTGCTGTCATCTGTGTCTGAGTGTATTTTACTGCCAATTTCCTCTTCTGTCCTCTAAAAGTTTGTGATGAGAGGAGAGGTTTTTTTCCCTTGTGGCATTCAGGTGCAACTTTTTGGCCCCGTCACTGATGAAATGAAGCAACGTCTGTCTTTGTCGCCATAAGTTCTTTCACGTCATTTTTTTGTGCCTTGGGCCTAACATGTAGTAAATGTTATTGGCCCTGTTAAGCTATCTTTTGCCATATCAGAGGCGGCATATGAGTAAACTGCTTTGCTGATGTCTTTGTGCATTTACTTTTACTATTCAGTTTGTGTTTTTATCCTCTTTGGACTTGGATGACTGCGTCCAGAGCAAATTTCCCTACGCCAATAATAAAACACATCTCAAACATATCTCATGTGTATGGGGACGGTGCTATAAACCAAAAATCCTCCTAGACAACTTTAGATTAAAAAAAATGCCTTTAATGAATCTAATTCTCTGATATTCCTCAGTGAACCCCATGGGAGTCACTCCTCTGAGACTTCAGGTCGAGTAAACCACCTCCCTCTTTACTCCAGCGCTCAGTAACTCATACATGAGGTGCGGACAAATATAACAGTGCATATGTCAGCCTTGGGGGAAAATGGATAATAAAATGTGGCCTATATCCCACTACAGCACAGAGACCATCATAGATCATTTCTCTGCCTTTGTGTCGTGGTTATTTGATCTCTCGGGTGGCTGCGGGGTGTGACAAACTGGCCTTTCAGTGTGTCGGTACTGGCTCAGCAGTGATGAAGCAGATCAGTTACGCTGATAATGATGCTGCCGGTGGACATGTGGAGCAGGTTTGAGAGCAACACAAGCATTGAGTCATTTTGAATTATTTACCCTCATAAATGAGTGTTGTTGTGTTTATATGTCTCAACGTCGCCGCCTGAGTGTCTCAGCGTGCAGAATAACTATTTTTACTTCTATGTTATGCAGGTTTATTTCTTGTGTTCTCTCATTTCCAAAAGGAGAACTGGAATCCACCATGTCTGCATTCAAAACCTTTTTTTCACAGCTGCCTTTACAAATGAATAAACAATTGGAGATGCAATTTTTCCGTGTCAGACATAGAAAAAAACTTACTGAAAGTAAGTAATGTGTAGGACTTCACATTACAAAGCGGTAATAAGATGATAATAGCTGGGTGACCTTGAAGGAGTATATGTCTGTAAGAGGTCAGAAATGTAGGTGGGTGCTGACCATGAACCAGTGCTGAAAATAACAGAACCACCTGTTTCTATTTAATCACATGGTAATACTAGATTAAACCAAACATCCAGAGGTGCAGTGATTACCTGGACACACGTGTCGTAGTATCTTGGTAAGAACCACGAATCAGTACCATAAAATGCAAAACTTCTAGTTTCTATTTAATCACATGGTAATATTAGATAAACCAAACATCCTGAGCTGCAGAAATTACTTCTAATCATGTGTGTTAGTTTCTGGGTGAGAACCATGAATCAGTACCAAAAAATGCAAAACTACCAGTTTGTATTTAATTTCTCAATACTTTCAACTACACACAATTGATACTTTTGATGCCTTATACACATTTTACATTTCAAACTTCAAAGGAATGGCATACAAAATGAGATGCCCCCTCTTTCCCTGCGGGAAGAAGGAGAGAGAGCAGAGCGAGGAGGTTGTCTAGAGGCCCGGGGAAGGTCAGGTTGGCCAGAGTCATGAGCCACATTTGTCCCTCTATATGTTTGAAACGCTTGGATTAACTACGCCAATGCTATGGGCTCTGAAAAGCCCCCAATCTTCTGCTTTGAACAAACAATCCCCCTGATTGAACTCATGTAATTAAATATGAAGGATCCAAATAAACAGCAGAAGTGATGATGATTCCATAATATCCATGACTTTTCAGGGGCATAATTACATATTATAGCATCAGAGGTTGAAGTGGGGAATTCCTCCCCAAAACACAACCTTTTCAAAATTGATGGCAATAACATTAGCCCTGCCAAAATGATCAACAATTAAAATCAAAGTCAAAAGTGAAAAGTCTAAGATGTCACTAGTGAGGCCCGAGGGCTGAACTTAGTTTTAATGATAGTGTGGGTGATACTTCACACTTTCACACGTCTTCCAATTAAACTCAGCTGCTCTAATCACCGGATTATTATCTGAACGTAGGATATGGAGCGACTTCCTTCCAAGTCCAGCTTTCTTGATTTAAGATACGGACTTCAAGGGAAACTTTAATGAAGCAAAAGAAGAAGATAAAAAAGCTAAAGAAGAAAATTATAAGTCAGCTTCCACATAAATTCTTAAAAGTAATGAGAGTGTTGTGCAGACCCTTTGAAGCAAGATTTAGTGTCAGTGCATGGCTCAAGGGCACTGTGGTCATTAATGTAAGATGTGGATTTGTGAATTTAAAAAAAACAGTACGCATGATCATGACATATTTTTGTGCCTGGCAAGACTACAATTACATCAAGTGATACCAATGGGGCAAATTATTGGAATAACGTAACTATTTACATACTATTTATTTAAAACGTACAGTGTTTCGTACAAAGTGTAAATTAGCTGTTAAGGGGTGTTTGGGATGGAAGAATTAAGGGAGCTTGTAGATGTCACCTCAAAATGTTTAAACACTAATACACTAAATACACTTAATACACTAAATTGCTGTAACATAAGCACCGCCCTAGTATCCCTCCCTAGTAAAGCTCATGCTCTGTGCATTCTTACACCTTTCAGTCAGAGCGAACAGGACGATAACTTTATCAGAAACTTGTGCTACAGTAGCTCTTCTATTGCAACACAGGTTGGCGTTTTTAGCCAACATCAATGAGCCTCGGGCGCCTATGAACCATGTCTCTGAATCATTACTTTCATAGGTACGAAAATCAAATCAATTTCATTTATGTAACACCAAGGCACTTTCCAAAAAGAGCAGGTCTAGACCATACTCATAATTCTACCGAAACCCTACGCCATGAGCATGAACAGAAATGTATTTTAACAGGCAGAAACCCGAGCAGATCCTGACTCATGGTAGGCAGCCTTTTTTCCTTGACAGGTTGCATTGAGAGAGAGAGAGATTGAGAGAGAGAGTGAGAGAGAGAGTGTGCACTGCAGACCAGAACAAGGCCTGCCGTTCTGGAGATGCTTTGACCGAGTAATCTCGTTTGGTCCTTTTCAAAGTCATTCAGATCATTAAAAATTGTCAATTATTCCTGCTTATTTCAAATCAACTGTACTTGCTGTCAAATGTATCCCACCCACTGACAGGTGCCATTTTAACGATATAATCAATGTTATTCGCACTTCATGCGTCAGTGGTTATAATGTTGCGGCTGATATGTCGCTATGTAATCCCCCATTGGCAATTTTTTATTAGGATGCTCCAAAAGGTCCTCCTATAGATTAAATGTAGATAAATTAAACCAGTTTCAACCTCATTCTAGTTATAATGTTGTGGCAGATCCGGTTGCATCACTGTCTAATGACACCTTTTGTAAAGCTTTTCTCGGGGGGCCTCCAAAATTAGACCAGTTTCCCTCTCCTGCAGGTTAGAAAGTTGTGTCTGATTAGGCTAGGTTGCTATTTAACCTTTGGCCATTTTTTTTGGGGGGGCCTAAACATGATCCCAGGCTCTCTCTTCTGCTGGAGCCGTGATGCCGTGGCCTGCTGGACTTCCAAGTTCATGTGTAATGTGGTCATTACTGAGAACCTGCTGTCCCTCCATTACCTCCTTGGGTTTGAAGTCTGTTGAATCACAGTTGAGTCAATTTAGAACAAGCTCTCGGGGAATACAAGCTTAATCTCCTTCATCTGAGCAACATGAGTCGTGTGATGGTCTGAATTGACCACCAGCTGTGACAGGAAGTCAAGAGGGGCTCTGAACACATCACACTTTATCCTGAAATGTCGTTTAGAGTGGTGAACGTGATTACTATGAAAACTGGGATTCCGGCCTACCTGTTGGAGAAGACTTTGCTGTAATTGTAGACTTGGATCTCCAGCATCTCGTTTCCATCCAGCGTGCTGGCAATCGGCCACCGAAAAGTCTGGGAATTAAAAAAAAAAAGAAGAAGGATATTTGAGCTACAATTTAAGATTATTTAATTATTCATTCATCCATCAATTCATTCTTTGGTTAATGAAAAATGTCATTTTTGTGTCCCTTTAAAATCTCATTTCCTCCATATTTCACAAATTGAGTCGAAAATCAAATCCCTTGTACAAAAACACATCTCATGTGGATTAACTGTTTTTGGTCATGTCTTAGAAAACAAGAAGCAGTGGATTGTTTGAGTATTAAATACATCTAAGACAGCTAAGATGTATCTACATCTCTCATACTGTCTCATCATCCTGAGACAGTACGATGATAAGACAGTATCATCGTACAAAAAAGTGCATTACAAACAGGCAGGTTATATATCAACTTTACAAAAATATGTACAAATGTACAATATTTGAAACTCGTCTGCCAGAATCCTAAAAAACATTTGACACTTTTATGAGTCCCCAAGACAAATTCACAAGCTGGGAATCAAGCAGAATAGCTATGTCTTATACACAGGAACAGAAATGTGTTCTACATATTTCATTATGGACACAAAAATTGTCATCACCCCACCCCCCTGCATCCGCCACACTAACGCAATAACCTCAAAAACTATTTTATGGTCAATTTTCAAATTTTATCCCCAGGTAGATCATAGTGCGAGGAAGAACTGGATTGATTTTGGTAAAGGCTGGTTGCATATTTCTGTATCTAAACGATCATTCTAAGTGATATTTTGTATATTTCGAGAGATCTACCTCTATTATATGTTACTCTGATAGTTCATAGTTTAATCACTAGGGGGAGTTTTATACGAAGAAAAAAACCCTGTTTTTCCGGAAAATAACTTACAAACCTATAAACAATATTAGTCCAAAATTGGTGCATATGAATCGACTTCAGGAGATCTGCTTCGTATATATCCTATTCTAGTCACTAGGGGGAGCTTTTTTACAAAAATACAGTTTTTCGGACATAACTTGAAGTTTAATATTTGGATTTCAATCAGGGGAAATGCTTGTACAACACAGGGGGGTGGGGACTTTCAGGGATTTACCCACTATAGGCGTTGTTTGTTGTTACTATTATAACTTTCTTTTTTATAATTGTTAATATGTTTTGTCTCTGGTGTCACATATCTTGTATATATTCTTTTTAGATTTGTAAGATTGTTTTTGAAAACGTTAATGTGTTTTGCTTTTGGTGCTTTTGGTGAGATAGTTTCAACTGTGTAATCAGATTTTTTCTTCTGTAGTATTTTCTTTTGCCAAATTTAAATTTGTTTTACTTTTAGTATATATATATATATATATATATATATATATATTGTGCAGTAGATTTGTATTTGATTTTGTTGTTCTGAATTTTTTAACAGAATATCTATAATGCACTGCTAGGCCATGGAACTTAAACATATAATAAATATCTATAAGGACAGTTTGTAAGATCGCTGAGTAGAAATGTCATCTGTAAGCTTATTATTTATCAACCATTAGAAATAAAATTTGGCTAAACAATGGCAATATGCTGTGTGTGAATCCTGACAGAATGTGCGTCCATTTGTAAAAGAAGCACAGCAATATTTTTGCCACATTTATCTCCAAAGGTTAAATATATTACAAATGTTATTTTTAAATGTTACCTTTGAAGGTCTGCTAGAGATCATTAAGATATCAACATGTTACAAACTGATCCTGTAAATTACCCAAGCTGTGATATGGAGCCTCTATGGATCGGCCTTGTTTTGTCCAGCGCATCCCATAGAAGCCGGATTGGATTGAGATCGGAGGTATTTGAAGTCCACGTTGTTGTGTTCCTCAAACAATATCTGAACCGTTTCTTCAGGTCGTAAAGGAGAACTTTGCTGCTGGAAGAACCCGTTACCATCAAGGAATACCATTTCCATGAAGGGGGGGACAGTGGTTAGGTCAGTGGTAGGTGTCAAAGGAACATCCACATGAATGGTGGGACACAAGGTTTCCCAGCATAAACATGGTCCAAAGTATCACAGTGCCTCCACTGCCTCTTGACTTCTTCCCATAATGCACCCTGGTGCCATCAACCAGCTCTGACTGGTTCGTCAGCGGTACCCACCCAATGAAAGCTGAAATATATAATATATCAAAGGAGATAAATTACAGCTGTTTCCATGACATTCCACTGCTACCCCCATGCAATCTAAAATCAGAGCCTTGGGGGGTGTGATGGTGCTGTTGGCTTGGTCAGTGTAAATAAACAAAGGCATGTAGAAAGGCACCATACGGCAGTACTGTGGGATTTCTTCAAACTGCTTTTTTGACCTTTCCCAAAGGTATTATTCAAATACAAATATATATAGTCACTCTGTACTGTATAGTTAACACACTGATTATATTTGTATACTGCATACTGTATTTGTTTAGTGTAAACTTTTTTATTTACTGAATAGGGAGGTGAATGTGGGTGAACATCTATGTGCTAAATGTATTTTCTGGTTATTATTGTTGTTGTTTAGCTGCATATATTCAGCCTGTGATCTCCCTCGGAGTGATGGTCGCTGGCTGGGGTTATAGCTAATTTACTGGAAACTGTGTTAGAGTGTGAACGCTGCAGATATTGGCAGAAGGTGGCCTCAGCATGGTGTTAATGATGAACGGGTGACAGCACACACTGCTAATGGGAGGATTAACACACGTACCGACACACACACTGGGACTCACATGACTAACACACAAGAAAAACATTTGTCTGAAAACATTATGATTATGTTTTCTTAATCCAACCCTGGAGACAGCGGGGATTCCTCCGGAGTGAGGAAACAATCGTTAGTCTGCTACAACACAAGCATGGGGACAAATCTATCTACACATTCCTGCTCTCAGCTCTTCGCTCAGGATAGTGTCCAAAGCGGTGCTTATCTGTATCGTCACACACGTAGAACACAGTACGCAGACTAATGCTGATTCATGCTGCCACAGGCCCCCCCAACGGACAAAATGGATGAAATTCCCACAATGCACCATATAATATACAGAGAGAGATTCCATTAAGGTTAAAAATGGGAAACGTTTAGTTTCATTTTATCTGTGAAAGCTAAACCTGCGCCAACGCCACTAAAACCTAAGAAAATACTTTCCAGCTAATTTCAAAGTAAAATAAAAACTTTATGAGCCATGATTGGTATGAATGATCATAAACACTTATTGGTGGTGATACCTGCTCTCTGTATATGTCTGTTACTATACTGTGAACCAATATGTATTCCACCTTCAGGTGTGCAGTATGTAAATGATGGGCACCATGACATCACCAGCTGTGTCCCTTTAAGAATGTGATCTTTTCTTATTGTGGTGATAAAGTCATGTATACTGATCAGCCATATCATTGTAACCGCCTGGCTTATATTGTATAAGTCTTCATACAGCTGTTTTCACAGTGAAGTATAATTCTGTTTATAAATCTCTAAATTGAATAAAATTGGCCAAAATCATCATTTATCTCGGCTCTTCCCTTTAGGAGTCGCCACAGTAGATTATCCTTTTTCTATGATTATTGATTATTGAATATTGATTTGGCATAGCTTTAACATGAGCTGCTATTCCTGACACAGCCTTGCCTATTCATCCAGGCTTGGAACTGACACTAAAAGTCCACTGACGTGTGACCCCCATGTGGCTCGCTTAAATAGGCCCGACTCCCAATTAAATTTGCCTAAATCAGGCTTTTCAATTTTGATGAAAAAGTCTATAAATTAAAAAAGTCTACAATTTCCCTTTGAGATTAATAAAGTATGATCTTTTCTTCAAAGACAGACCTACACAATATGAGGTAGTCGGTTTTGATGTTATAGTTAACTGATGTTTCACATGCAAAATTATGCCCTGTAGCTTTTCACTTGCAAAGAAAAAAATAATGGCATACACAAAGAAATATTATGAATGTAATAAACTCCAGCTCC
Source organism: Lophius piscatorius (assembly GCA_009660295.1). Classification (NCBI taxonomy): domain Eukaryota; kingdom Metazoa; phylum Chordata; class Actinopteri; order Lophiiformes; family Lophiidae; genus Lophius; species Lophius piscatorius. The sequence continues at coordinate 39,216 of VRLP01000608.1, read as the reverse complement.
CCATGCAAGGTAGGCATACACGGTTACACGGGGGATTAAGTGCTTGAGCTTCTCTCAGTATTCCTGCTTCATGCATCATCAAATTAGATGATAAAAAAAAAGAATATGTTTGTCTCCCTGCTGGATGATCTGTCACAGGAGAAAGTCCTGTTGGACTGTGCATTCTGTTTAGATCCGTGGCCGGAGAGAAAGAGATAGTGAACTGGGTTCATGGAGAGAGAGAATCTTATTGGCAGAGGTTTCCCGCAGTCTGCCATGGGGATTCAACTCAGCAGGCAAGGGTAGGCTAGTCCCACAAGCATAACCTCCATGACGCTACACCCCATCCTTGCCAATTAAACTTGAAAAGTTTATGGGGAAATGGTGGTGGACGACTTACTGTGCGTCCCCAAACATCACCACTTCCGGAGGGCAGTTGGATTGAGAGCTCGACATAACCCTTATCCTCCTCTCCTCCTGGGTAAAGAAGGGCGGGATTCCATACCCCCGGATTCCAGTCTCCACTTTACCACGATGTGCTGAAATTATTATATTTGTTTGTAAAAAAAACAAACATACTATTTCTTAATATATCTGTGTGATAGAACATCATCACTTTACAGGATACTTGACGTTATTTTCACTCTTGAAGGCCACCGTAGATTCTTGCATAGGAAGGGATGAACTGAGGTAAGCTATTGGTTGCAATCTGGAACTTCAGAGCTTGTTACCACTATATTTTACACATTGCACCTTTAAATAACAACACCTATGCTTTCCCCCCGTCAGCAAGGGTATACCCCCAAAAAGTACCCAGTCTTAATCCTCCCGATTGTGTCCACAGTATTTTTTGGGTTAAAAAAATGTCCCCCTAACGAGTAAAATCTGATCTGTTAGAGTCCAACCTGATACAAGATGGATCTCCTCGAGTCGATTCATATGCACCACATTTGGACTCCAAAGCATCAACGGTTAGGACGTTTTTTTTAAGAAAAGCTCCCCCCTAGTGACTAAAATATGAACTTTTCAAGTAAAATATGATATTTACAAGATAAAACTCTTCAAATTGATTCATATGCACCACATTTGGACTAAATGGAATCAACAGCTGAAAAAATGATGCCCTTGACAGATTTGTAGGTAAAGCTCCCACTAGTGTCGGAAATATGCAACTGACCTCTCCCAAAATCTATCCAGTTCTTCCTCCCATCAAGGTCTATGTTGGTATAAAAGTTGATATTGATCTGTAAGATAGTATTTGAGTTGTCATGTTAAAATGAAAGATGTGCAGCGTCCGTCAGCTAATTAATATAGAAAACACACATAAGAATCTTGAGCTGCTGTCTGTTTCTCCTCCTCGCGGCGCCACAAACCATGACTAATGTAAAACTGCTGCAATGCGCTTCTTCTCAAATCCAGTCTGCTTCAAAAGCGTATCCCAGATTGTGTGGACCATACAACATTATTCTGGGAAACCTTTATCCTGTACAATGCTCTAATGGCAGTGTGAGGCAGCTCATTAATAAGAACAGGTGTGATGTCCCTACCCAGAAGCCCTGAGGCCTAGGCGACCTATCAGAGGGGCAAATGCTCCGCTCAAATGCTTCTATCGCCACTGTGATCCCACGCTGGATCATTGTGGTGAGCAGGGGGAAGCGATGACCTGGTCGTCCTCGCTTCCCCCTGCTCGCCATTCTTTCCTGCATAACTCAGGACTGTTGCCATGGACACAGAGGAGGAAAACAGCTGATGGTTCATTACAGAGGATTTGTTCTGTACATGATGCAAACGGGAATGGCTTCTGTTTACTGTAAGAGCATCTTCCTGCAGTCAAGGTGCTTTTACAGGCGTGTTGGTCGTGTGATGATTCTGCAGGCTTACATGTGTGAGGATAAAAGGATGAGAGGAGACTGCTGCGAGAGGAAGAGGAGACTGCTGCAAGAGGAACTATGAGACTCCATCTCACAAAAGCTGCCTCCATGTGCTGTATGATATTTTGAATAATGAATGCTCTGGGATTGAGCAACAGTAAATGATTGTTGTAAACATAATCTGAAAAAAAACAACTTGTGTCTGCTTGATTAATGGTCTCTCTATTCCTTTCCCTCACACTTCCTCACCTTCTCTCTCGTACTCACTCGCACTCTCTCTCTCTCTCCCTCTCTTTCACCCCTTCACCCTTTCTCTTGCACTCTCTCTCTCCCTCTTTCGCACTCTCTCTCTCTCTATTCCCCCTCCCTCTGTCTGACAATCCTTCTGTCTCTCTCTGACTCTCAACCAAACCATTCATGGTAGCTACCGTCCACCCGGAGTGAGGATCTGCTCAAGGTTTCTGCTCGTTAAAAGGCTTTTTTTTCCCCTCGTCACTGTCTTTGTGTTTTTGCCCATGGAGTAATTGTTGGATCTCTGAAGTATAAAGAATAAAGAGTTCGGTGTGGACCTGCTCTTTTATGGAAAACGCCTTGAGGTCACCTTTGTTGGGAATTTGCGCTTTTACATAAAACTGACTTGATTTGAAATTAGAAATTCTGTCTGAGTTTGCATGTTGCCCCAATGTTTGCGTTGGTTCCCTCCTGGTACCCAAGTTTCCTCCCACAGTCAAAAAACGTGCAACATAGTGGAATTGATTACTTTAAATTGCCTGCAGGTGTGTATGGTTGCCTGTGTTGACTGAAACACTCAAATGAGTGACTAAATCAAACTGTAAGAATGCATTTAATTTTACTGAGCTCAATGTGAAAATGGCTCGGCTGCTTCTTCAGAAGTTATACAACCTCAGTTGTAAATAAACAAAACAAAACAGTTGGAATATGATGAAAAATGTCAATAAAAATTAAGCTTAAAATTACACAAACGTAAGATATTTAATGTTCAAGCTAGTAGAAATGATGACGATGATGAAAAATGATTCCATGTCGTGACATTGGGGGTATTTGAGCTGTTGTGAAGGAGAGTTAAGATTTCAAACCTCATAACACAAATATTATGTGAGATAGATAATACTGACTACTTACTTTTCCTCTGAGTAGCAGCAGTAGATTTTTCTTCTCCACTGAATTATTAAATCAGCTTTGTTAAACCGCAGCAGGCGTTACACTGGACGCCTGTCCACACTCCAATAACACTGAGAGTCAATTTAACAAATATTCCTATTCGTCTATAGATTGAAGGAATGTTTACATCTGGGAAAAAAGTAAACTTTCAGAACTTTAAACCAAGTCAAACCGGACTAAAATACTTGAAATGGCGTATCACTTGTTTCCGTCTTGCCCTGTCCTCTGCATCGTCGGCTGCCACACCGACCAACTGCATGTTCTCTGTCATCACAAACACAACATAATATTGTTTAGTTTTTTGTCTCTGTCATCAATTTGTGTTAATGACTTATTATTATTTTTGGCGTCTGCAGAACAGTCAACAATAAAAAAAAAAAAAGAAGCCCATTCAGTAGTCCTTTCTGAATAATAAAATTATTATAAAATAATAATGAAGGAATAATAATTTCAATATGAAATAATAATAATTCATTCATTCAAATGATAATATCTTGCATGTGCTATTATAATGTTATTATGAATTAATAATGAGTGACTATTAATATTATCTAGTATAATATCCGGTATATGTAGTATATAAAATATATCACTATAAAATATACTGGATAATGGAATAGTCATTATATTTTGGAATAATAATAAGATTCAGTATATTTTGGGGTAGCATTCTGAGTATTCTTCATTCTTGAGTTAACTTTTGGAATAAATCAAGATTACAGGGCAGGAGTTTTTCAATATTTTCAGATTATGATATTGACATTCTGGCTCGAGTAGAATCTGGATCCATCCATCACTGCAGCAACGACAACAGTGTGTGTATCAGTCCAGTTAAAACACCATTTCTGATAGACTGAGAAATTGTGATTGTCCGATTCGCTTCATGCTGCCCCCATCTCCATCCTACGCACCGACCCCCCCCAACTCTGTCCCAATTAACTTTTTCCAATTGGACTGTCAATCCTGATTTTGCTGCCCATACCTGTCTTGTTTCTCAAATGTCACTGCAGGCTTCAATCTGTCTGCAGTCATTTCCCTCTGATCTACGGCGTGTCTACAATAAATAAACAAAAAAAAGTTCCGTGGAGACGAATGGGTATAGATCCAAACTCTCTGGATATATATTTATTGATGATTTTAGAAGCAATACATCTTTGTTGAAAATGCTGTTTTATAACTTAATGGTTGATTTCTCTTGTGGAAAGAAAATATCTGCTGTAATGGACCGGCAGACCAAACAGGTACCACATTCCTTAGCCACTTAATTCAAAGGAATCATATTTTCACGCTGGACTAATAGAACTTCAATTAGCTGCTCAGTTTCCGCTGTAGACCAACCGATGGTGCAGAGATAATGAACAGCGCATTTGTCAGGTGAGCAACTCAAAAACTCCAGTAGATAGAACCCACCTCACTTCAAAACCAGAAGCTCTGCCATCTGTTCATCAGATGTGTTCACCCAGATGTGTGGTGCAAAAAAAATGACAAAACAGAAGCCCATCCCGTTGGTGCTCACAATTATGATAAATTAAAACACTGTTATAAGGACATAACTTCCAAACCGTCGGTCCAATTTTTTCCAAATTCAGACTTATCTTGTATATATCATATTTTACACTAAAAGTTCATATTTTATTCACATGTGGAGCTTTTTTATGAAAACACTTTTTAACAAAAACCAATGAAAAAGAAGATGAATGACGTTTTGACTGCATGACTATTTTGTGTTTTGACAAATCGAGGATCAAACTTTTTATTTAGCACCAGAAAAAGTAACGTAGCTTGAAACCATCAAAGATGGAAAACATGAGGGCCGCACTCTTGAAAAGGTTTGGAGGTAATTGGTGGAGACAATGCAGTCCGCCCCGGGTATTCAAAGGTTCAGAGCGAAGCGTTGTGGAAACTCTGCGCCAGGACCTTTCCACTTCCAAAGTCCATGAACTGAACTGCAAGTTCACCCCCTCATCTCCAAGCGTGATCCATTGCCAACAGAGTTGAATCTCATTTTTAATCACTCACAGCTGGCTTCCACAAAAGTACGCCCACCCCCTAGCCTGACAGCCAATCAAATTATCCCATAAGAAAGTTGTGACATAACATTAATGTTAAATATGATCCTCCATTTGTCAAAATGTGACTTTTCGTTTGGGAACACTGACTGAATTCTTGAGGAAATTAAATTTTACACACTGTACCTCCAAGTTAAAATTGCTGTTGTATTAAAGAGGAGCAACAATGATTCCAATCAGGGTCCCTCTCTCATGCTTCGTTGCAGTTTCTAGCTGTTTCCTTGAAATTCCACATTGTTTTCTGTTTGATTTCCTGACTCACATTCCTTTCATTTCAGGCTACCCTTCCTCCAGTTTTTCCTCCTTTAGTTAATTGTCCTGTCTGCCTGATTGTGAACATCTGTGTCTTGTTGACCCTTGACTCCCAGTGTATTTAATATGTATTTAATCCGTCCCCATGCGCCATATTGTGTCAATAAATTCAGCATTGTTCCAAGAGTTATTCTTAGTGTTTAATGGTACTGACCTCTGCTTTTTTATTATCACCAGTGTTTTTGAATCGTGGTTTTGGGTCCAAACTGTGGTTTCACCTGAGCTAAAATAAGGTGGGGTCAGTCTAATTAACATATAAGAGTCTCTACACCCTTAGCGCACCAGCTGAGGTTATTACAATATATTTAAAAATTAGATTCTGAGCTCTTGTGGAATTTTAAGAGCTTACTTTAAGCTTCTGCCGTCCTCTTTCTAAGTGGAGGTAGTTAGATTAGGTTGTATGAAGTGTTCCAACTGTAAATTCTTATTTCTGTTGCAGGATTTTTTTTCAGCTTCCCTTCCACTCAAAGTGAGGAAGAAAAGATTCTGCACAGATCATCATTTATTCACAAAAACCGGGGACTGGGAATGCACCTCCCCGGAGCAATTCTGAATCTTAAAAAGTGGTGAAATTCATCCTATTTTTAGCACCAGCAGTATTCCAACACGTGTCAAAGGCGTTGTCTCTTCTCCAAATTGAAGCATCAGCTGAAATACGATCACTCGATGCAGATCTAATGCATAGCTTAGAAGTTTCTAATGTTCCATATTGAGGTTTATTAGGTTAGAATCCTCACCTTGACAGTGATGTGTTCTCATATAACTCGTATTCTTTACTCAGGCAAACTCACTTCTTAAATCTTATTTGAAAAAGGAAGTTTTGCAGTGGTGCCTCATTTTCCCACTCTCTTTGGTCAGCCTAGGAAGTATGACATGCAACGGAACCAACATGGACATTATTTTGTAAACAATGTTTTTTTTTATTTGGGAATCATACAAGGATATTTTGCTTGTTTTGTTGGAGCGTCTTCAAGATTCACGGTTGGTGTTTAGAGCCGACCCCCTCTCCTAGAGATTCTACACAACCAGGAAGTATAACCTCTGCCTGGGTTGAATACTTCAGAGATGCTGTGTTACAACCATTTAATAATAGATGTAGCCTTCGCCTGGAAAAGAGGTCATCAGGAGGGCACCAAGCCACCCAACACTCTCGACTAAACGAGGCAGCAGTGGTGGCCAAAACACTTTCCCTTCCAGACATGTCCCTTCTGGTGGACATATCAGGTCCATTCAGTTGTGTTAGATGAGCTACATGATCCCTCAATTGAGTTCTGTGTCTTCCCCGGGGTCTCCTCCCAGTTGAAAGTGCCTTGAAAACCTTCACAGGAAGCTGACCTGGAGGAATCCTAATCAGATGCACGACCCTAAGAAAATAGGAGTGCTTACTTATCTTTGCAGCACAGCTTTCCTGTATGGGACTGTGAATTGTGCAGTCATAGAATCTCCTCAGTGCATTAGTTCTTCTGCTTCCTTTGGTTTACTCCCTTCAGAATATTCAGTCAGTCGAAAATTAGTTTACAAACGTAATTTGTGGGAGAAGCACACAATTACCCAAAAAATTTGTGAGAACGTCCGGCGATTATAGAGTTTTTCCAAATAACGATAAGACTCATCAAAAAGTTAGAATGTGCACTGGGTGAACTGTAGGGGTGTAGCAGCTGGAAGCAAATGGAGAAGGAATATTCTTTCTTTTCCATATCAATCCTCCTTCCTTTGTCTGAATAGTTCAAACCTCTTGGCATCCAAATGCACATCTCTAACCAAGCTCTTGTAAGCAGGCCTGCCTCGTTTGTACACCCACTAACAAGGCTACATACAGTATCTACAGGTCCACACTCAGGGAACCCTCCGGCCACATACAGTACATGCAGAGCTTTCTGCTCTCTGCTCCAGTTATGTCTAAAACGTGAAGGGGAAGCCCTGGTGTACTGCAACTAAAAGCCAAATCCCACCATGGAATGAATAATGAATACAGATCCTCCATCCCGCCTCTCCGCATACTGCTTCAAAGGCATCAGGATAGTCCATGCATAAAGCAGCAAGTCAACGCTATGCTAATTGCCTCCAACTCCAGAGGCTGGACTCAGCTTACTGAGCAATGCTAGTGTTCCAGTGCTGAGCAGGAAGATGTCAGATGAGGAGTTGCTCAAGTGTTTGATTGGGGGTGAGGGGGCAGGGCCACCAGCAGCATTCAATAAACACAAATGTACACCATGGGAAGTCATCCTAACGGAAGCTTTGATGTCCCATTGATGCTGACCGAGGATAACAACCTGCCCGGTGCGACAGGGTCGAGAAGGCAGTTCCGGGTAAGGCTGTCGAATTTGTCAGATTATTTCTGACACATTTTGGCCATTTCATTCTTACATATTTCCCCCAAAACAACTGTGTGTTTTTCTCCTGATTAAAACAAAAACAAAGGCTCTTCTTATCAGCAGAGGAAGCAGCTCTCTGCTTGTGAGCGGATCAAAGGGAAAAAGGTTCTTCTTTGTAAAAGCAAGCGGCTCAGAGAGAGTAAAGACCCGTAGTGAAACCTCCCGTGGGAGAGTGCTGTATGTGCCTGATGCTCCATTTATGTAGTTTCACATATGTTACTTTGTCTCTTGCTTCTGCTTTGCATGGATTTATTCCAATTCTGCTTCTAGTAGGCTTGTGAATCCATCATAACACTGGTTTCTCCCTGTGACAGGAGCGCACAAGAATCCTGCTGGGAATCCCTGAATCCCAAAACAGCCGTAATCCCTTTTGATACTGAAATGGTGCAACAGCAACACGACGCAGAACTTTAACACCCAACACGACTAAAATTAACTTCCACTAACATTATTTGGAGATAAAGCTCCCCTTAGTGCCGGAAATATACAACCAACCTTCCCAAAACCACTTCTTCCTCACTCAAAGGTCTATTTGAGTACAAAATTTGAAAAGGTTCCATAATCGCTCCCTCAGAGATGGGTTAAATGCAGGGATAAATAACGTTCTACTGTATGTATGTACTGTGTAAGATGTGATAAATAAAGGAAAGATCATTATTATTATTATTATAATTAATAATAAAAAATAAGTTTTTGAGTTATCATGTTAACAGGAAGGATCTACGGGGGTTGGAGACGCGACGGATGCAGGGAAGTAGAGGAAGCTTATCAGAGGTGTTTGTGTCCACCTTTGTATAATGTTGTGAACTCAGACATGGCGTTTGATTCCGAGATCAACGTCCTTGACATGACAAAACGTACAGAGCAGCAGTTTTTTACTTGGATCATGGTTGATAACAAACTCAAATAGTGGGAAAAAAAACCTTCCTCACGCGAGTGATGCAAATGATCCAAGCGAGATTCCTGCAGGCCAGCCACACAAATACAGCTAATAAATTGATGCAAATGTTCACGTTACTTAACTTGTTTGCTGTCAATGAAACAGAATATGTCTGTCTTTGCTAACACTGAACAAAACAACAACAAACCAGTGCTCTTTTAAAGTTATCCCACATCTGGAGTGACCTCTTGCTTCAATCAGTACTCTCTAAAAAAATATAGGTATAATAATATGGAAAAAGAAAAACATTTTGTATCCCTGTTACATGACAACTGATGTTGTTCCCTGCTAGCTGTCAGACATCACGGTAAATACCCAATTTTAAGACATTTTCAGTGGATTTCCATCTTCGTTGAGTTAGCCGCTAACTGCGACAAGCTGCTCTCAGGACTTCTGGTCGTCAGTTATACATATAATACGTCTGATAAAAGTCTTGCATTAATAAATGTATCCACTCCATCCAACTGGGACTATCTCTGCCGCCAGGAGCTACATGATGTTGCATCGTCTCCTACGTTTAAAGACATTTTTATTGGATTTTCTTCTGCTTTGAGTTGCTATCAGCCGCTAACCGCTACAAGCTGCTTTCAAGACGTCGGGTTGTGAGCTGCATGCATAATATGTCATCACCTATTCTGCAGTTCCACCACGTGTTTGTACAGATGTCCGTTTCACATCTGTTACTACCCACAAGTGCATTCTCAGAGGTGGATCATTCCAGCGCCCCCGGTCTGCCTCAACGGCATTTACACAGAATAAGAAGAACAGACGGGTGGAATACAACACCAGACCCACGTTGTTAAGGGTCTAAGTTAAACTAAGCTGAACAGCCTGCACCACTAAGGCTCCAGCGAAAGATCCTGAAGATTTAGTCAGTTCTGAGGACATTTTAGTCTGCTGTACTTTAAGTTTAAATAAAATTCACCTCTGGCAGAGGAGTTTTTTAAGAGGATGATCTTTCCTCGCCGCAGCAGTGGGGATCCTATTTTTAATTATAACAGAGTGTTCAATATCATGCATGGTTAGAGGCCGCTGGCAGCGCCCAAGACCCATAAAGACCTTCAGTGAAGAGACGACAGCCATTAGAGACACATTACGAGAATCAGAAGGACTTTAGGTCTGAACAATAATTATGTTACTCTTACTGGTGCTCTGTACCTGCAGATGTGTGTTTCTGTGAATGGGCTTTGACACTGTTTTAGGGCGGCTACATCGTAGAATCCAATATAAAGAACGTTAGTCTACAAAATAATCCATATTGCAGTATTCTCCTTAACAACTCCTCAACTCTCCTAAGGAGGATGGGAAAATTATTTACAACAAGCAAAAATCTGAAACAACTTCATTTAGGTTTTAGGTAAGTCTCCTGCAGGCGTGAGACCTGAAATTGATTGAAAATATGTTATTTACACTCTTTATAAGCTGAAATATTCTCTCTGGCCTCTGAAATAAAAGTATGCATGCAACATGTGTAAATGTGAGGCTAGAGGCAACAAGAGGATCAAGAGAAAGAGAGAGAGAGAGCTCCGCCTCACACAGTGACTGATAAACAGAAAAATGTCATTTGATGTTAGATCACATCCCAAAAAGACACTCATTGCTGCCCGACCTCTCTATGATGTGTGTGATACAACTTTCAAGTGCGAGCGCATTGAAGTATGCAAATTATTTGAGTTTATTATTATTGTCGTTATGATGAGTTCACTGAATGCTGGCGCTCAGAACAGTTTAATTAAAGCAACATCCTGAAATGTAACGTTCTTATACTTCAACCTTTTATTGTATATCCAATTCAGTATCTTAATCATAAATGGTGTGTGTCATGCCATGGGTTGATATGTGGGTGCATGTGGACAGGAAAGTCTAGGAAATATTCACATTTGTCGTCAGGAAAAATGTTTTATGTGCATAAAGTATTCTAGATTTCTCAAATCAAACTATTTTATAATTGTATTATAATCACACAATGCTAGATCAGAAGCAGCAGGCATTATTTACTCTAAATTGTATTTACTTTAATAAATTTAATTTCACAAATTTACTGGAAAAAAAGTGCAGAAATGCATCCATAAAATAGTCTTTATGATAAAATTCTTCTAAGGTGACATGTTCCAAGTCTAAAACCAACCCGAGTTATATTGATGCACAAAAATAAAAAATGACTCCATTATCTACATAGTATCGACTAAATATTGACTTAACACCGGCTTCATTTACCAGACCTGCAGCCTGTTTATCTGCAGGGGAGGCGGGAGGTTGTGGTTTTTAATAAGGTAAGACATTATTGCAAACAGGTGATTAGTAGTAGGTGGGTTGGTAATACAGGAAATTAAGACACTGACTTCGTTAAAGTGGGCCTCCTCCTCGCAGTTCTCCGCCACACGACTGAAGAAGGACAGACCTGGAGGATGAGAAGAAAATCAGACATGAAACAGATGAATTATTCAATAACTATGAGGTAATCATACATATTTCAGTTTTAGAGGGTAGAAGAAAAACCAAATCCGATAATATCATCATTTATAATTTAGATTATGAAATACACCATATTAGCTTGATTTTGCTTTAGGATCTTAATGTCTCCTTGAGTCCATTCATATACACTGAATTTGAATTAAATTGGACAGGATGAGCGATTACAGATAATGAAAGAACGACGGTTGGGAAGGTATGTCTGTAAAACAGTTTCAGCTCCCCCTAGACTCTAGGGAAAAAACAAATGTTTTTCATGAAAAATGATCGCGTTCACACGAAGGATCTGCGGCGGTAGCGGATGCGGCGATGACGGTTCTACAATATCCTCGACTTTTCGGAGATATTTTTTTGAGACAAAAAGGAATTTGTCAAAAATTTGAAAAGCCGGAAAACATTCAAACTAATTTTTGTAGCAGAACCGGAATTCTCAGATTCATCTGGTGATCCTCTGAGAGCCACAATAGGATTTAATATTTGCATTTTTGCAGCCATAAAATTAAAACCAACTGCCTAATATTGTGTTGATCCCCCTTTTCCCACCAAAAAAACCTTATGATGCACTGTATAATAAAGGGCGGATCACATAACCTCCAATTCTCATGTGTGGAAGCAATTATGAATCCCATCTACGGCATAATACTGATAATGTAGTGCATGTTTGTTTATGAGTTATAAATGCGTTATAATGTACAATGTAATCCCCGGATCACACATTACTAATGCACTCTTCACTTCCAGTTTCTTTTATTCTTGTCTCATCAATCAAAGCATTCACTTATAATTTATTAATAATTATTTGCATTATCTGTTTATGGTTGGTGCTTAGAATAAAAAAAGAAACGTATAATTAGTATTTGACGATTACTTGTCATACAATTTGGAAACATTCTTTTTCCTGAAGCACAGGATCTGGATGACGGTCTGTCAGACACACGTTTGATGTTTGTCAAGCCCATTAGTCTCACTACTGTCCCTTATCTGTCTACATTGGGTTAGGAATAGAATGGCAGTGAAAAGACAAATCTATCTAGCAGAAAAATACACAAACAATATGAGCTGGAGCGAAACGCAGATAGTTAAACAGCTATACAATGTGAATTACTCTTCGACAGGATTAAACCAAAACCACACAAAATAACTGGGTTTCAAAGAAACTAAAAGGTACAGATTCTATTTAAACGATACGAAAGACGAAATTTATTCTGTTAGTTCAGTGTGCATTCAAGGTTATACCATTCAGTGGACAGGTGTCTGGTTCCTGCTGTGACCCGTGTTCACCTGCCTGCTTTGTGGTGCTCATGAATGGCGCCGTGCTCCTGTGTGCGTTCTGCTTTGTTTTAGATGTTTGCTTTCTGGATCATTGAGTGGGTGTTGATGTCTGGTTTCAAGTGTGCAGAGCTGAGGGAAAGTAAAATACATCGGACCCCTCGGGTTTCTTCTACTCTCGTGTCTACATCAGACTAAACTGGGCCTAGATTTAAATTCATTTTACTTAATGAAGCAAAAATAGTTCCCAAGATCTTAAATCAAAAGTATTCTAATCCCCCACCCCAGCCCGTCCCCAAACGTAATATGTTGCTGTTCCACATTAGGCAGCAAGAACTAGAACCAAACCCTTCTGATAACTGGAGATAATTTCTCTGACATCACTGTGGTGGAATTTTGGCCCACTCTTCTTTGCAGAACTGCTTTAGTGCAGCCCCACTGGAGGGATCTGTAAGCAGGAAGTGATCTATTCAGGTCCCACCACATCATCTCAAGAACTTAATTCTGGTCCATTGATCCATTCAGAGATGGACTCTCACTCTTCTATTTGGAATTACCAACTTTTCATACATCTCCAATCCACTGACTGATGACTGATGACCTTACATTCACCCTCAGAATTTTCTGGCAGATTGCAAAATTCATGTTTCCCTAAATGTTGGAGAGTCTTGCATGTCCATAACATTCCACTGCCACCACGATCTTTGACTGTAGGACTGATGCTGGGTTTGGTTGACAGCAGATGGAAGGGGACCCTTATCTTCAAACACTTCAACTTACTACTAGTTAGTCCAGAGAAGACTCTCCTTTAATGTCAAAAGACCATCAAGGTGTGTTGTGGGTAAATTCATTAACGTCCTCTTCGGCAAGCAGTGGCTTCCTCCTCACCACTCTCCCACGATGGCATTTTTGCCCAGTGTCTTTGGAATAATGGAGCCATGAATTCTGACCTTTACTGGGCCGGGGGAAGCCTTTATTTTAGTCAATGCTGTCAATTTAGTTTGACACTTCCAAGAAGGGGTTTCACATCGCTCCTGGAGGGATTTTGGAAGGGTGGTCAACCTCTATGAGGGTTCATTATTGTTCCAAATCTTCTCCATTTGTGAATAATCTCTTTTACTGTGACTTTAGAAAAAGCTGTGGAACCCATCCCAGATTCATTTGTCTTAATCACATTCTTTTCTGTCTTCTTTGTCATAGTGTGCTTCTGGTGAGACCTAGTCCTGCTTCTGAAGATGGTCTATTGAAGTGATGATGTCACTGAACAGAGCTAGCAGTGATCAGGTCTGCGTGGGTCTAGTCCAGCTGGAACCGGTAAGTAATGCAGTTTGGTGTTTTTAAAAGAAATCTGACACAGTTTCATATACCATATACCATAAACACAAAAATAGAGTAAAGCAGGAGGAGTTGCCATACTTGTTCACAGCACTGTATGTAGGGTGAAGTTGGAGTTGGAATCCGTTCTCTAAAATAAACCCGATACTTCTGTGTCAGAGTGGGGGATGTTCCTCCTACATTATACACCACAGAGGCATCACTGTCATTCTATCTATATATCTGGGTCTAGAATCATGCGAAACTCACGCAAGGTTCTCCACAACCGATTAAACAACACCCAGCTAATCAGGTTGCCTTCGTGCCTTGAGTGAAAGAAATAAAACGACTGAGAGAGGAGCATGGAGCGGCCGTGAAAGAATGGACCTGCGCTGGAGTAAACAAAAGGAATGGAGGTTTTGGTTTCCAGCAGAAAGGATGATGAGCACTGTGAAAGATTCTCACATAATTGGACGGAGCACAGATTTGTCTGGACTTAACAGAAACCACTGAGCGTGGAACAGAGAGCTAGATGTATACAAGATGGTCTATCTAGATGTTCACGATGTAATGAGTTTCCCTGTGTGACTCTGAGCATCCCATCATCCCCACTGTGATTTCATTTAGTCTTATATTCTAGCTGCATTATGAGCCGTATGAGAGAGGGTGTTTATCCTAAATGGAAACATAATTCACACTCACACACCTAAACAGATTTAAGTGTGCCACAGGGAAAAAGAGGGTTGGAGGATACTAAAGACTTCGGTTGCCTTCACAAATCCAGACAAAGGCAGGTCTGAAGCGTCTCTGTTTGGATGAACTGAACCATGAACCAGCTGTAATTTATGCGGGCGCAAAAAGGATCTTTTGATAAACTTTATAATAATATATATCTACGGTTTCAATTTCGTCTATGGACATCAAAAACCCAAAGCGGACAGTTTCAAGATAGCACTTTCGCCTGGAGGGGATGTCACTACTCCGACTGGCATTTTCTAGTGTCGATCCGAAGCCCGGATGAATAGGGGTGGTTGTGTCAGGAAATTCGTCTGACGTAAAAACCTATGCCCAATCAATATGTGGAATGAGTTGATCCGCTGTGGTGACCCTAAGTGGAAGAGCCGAAAGAAGAAGAAAAGAAGATGAACACCACCAATCAGACAAGTGATCATCTGGCTCTAAAATTCATTTTGGAGTTATTGCCAAGGAACCCCCAATAAGTACCGAGAGAAAGAGAAAGCCATTATGATGTAAATATGTCCATTAGTTTTTCTGTAATCTTGCTAGCAAACAAACACACAAACCAACAAAAGTGAAAATATAACCTCCTCGGTGGAAGTAATAAAAAAAAAGAACAGGCAAGCAAGTCAAAAATAATATCTCATTTCCATGGTTACCTGTCAGTGGTTGGGAGATTTAGGACAGAAAGTGAACATTTTGTCCTGAAAGTTGTTCTGGATCCGAGTAAAATGGACAAATTTGAAAACAGCCAAACTTTGAAGGTTCGCACCGATGAGAGGGTCAGTGGAGATACTGCGGCAAATATTACTGATGGAAAGTGAATCTACTAGTCTGCAAGAATACTATCAAAATCAATCTTCTCCAAAAAAGAAAGAAAAAAACCTTTTATATTCTTTAAAGATACTGAATCAAAGAATTTGATTTAAAAAAAAAAAAAACCTCAGTGTAGATCTTGGTTCTGACTATCAGGTGTGAAAGCAGCCTTAGTTAAGAGCAAACTGAAGATTATGATCAGTATAGATTGTCATTAAGTCCAGTCGGGAGCGTCCAAAAGCAATCTCAATGTCATAGAGGTTTAATAGAAGGTAAGTGACACTGAGAAGTTTTGGCTGAAAGAGGCATGATGCTGTCGAGGAATATGTTTAAGAATTAATGTTTAATTCCGATTGCAAGTCCCAACCTCTGAGAAGCTATAGCCGGAGTGTTCCTCTTTGATAAAGCCGGGAGCTGCAGATGGGCCGGGGTTCCTGACAGACTTGAAACTAAATCAATTAAGTTTGGATTCCTTTGAAGCAAATTTAATATGAAATCCACGATAGGAAATGATCATTTTAAGTCTCACAGGACCGAGAACTCTAAAGTCTCCTTTGTTACTTTTTAATATGATGCCTTGAATACATTGAATGAAGTACTTTCACGAAATGCTGACCACATGGAGTCAGTCCTGCCTTCCGTGACCTCCCTCCAGCAGCCTCTAGGAGTTTTGAGATGTCAAATATGGGTTGACATGTTCGGAAGCGGGCTGGGTCTTCCTGGCAGACCCCTTCCTCCCCAGACCGGACGCTGTTTGAGCTGAAAAAGCACTCAGGAAGCTGGACTGATTGACCGTCTGAAAGGAAACGCAGGACCCATGATTCACTGGTATTAAGACTTCAGCTCTTTGAATTTGCTCAAAGATCAGCGCCTGTGCCGACAGTTAAACCGTGAGGAGCAGCATCTAATCGTTGACTCCATGACACGGTTCATGTCTTTGCAACACCCTGGTGGATTCACTGCCGCAGCACTGAGACCCATCCCCTCTCTCCCTCCCTCACTCTCTCTCCCTCACTCTCTCTCTCTCTGTGGTGTACACTCACAGTCACGGCGCTGTGGATAGAGGCAGAAGCAGTGGAATTGTTTGTAACATCCTACACAAACCTGATGCTGACTTGAAGAGCCTAATCAGAGATCCGCTGGGACTGAACACCTGTCAGAGAGTGGACTGTCTAAAACATATTCATGATGAGCCCCCGGTGAGTAGTAGGAGCGAGGGAGGGGGGTCAGGTCTTATAATTATGACGCTTTAAAAGGCCAGAGAGCAGGAGGACAGTCAATCACCCCCACGGTGCAATAACCGGTGGGGCACCTTCTTTAACAATCAATGCCACCAGCTCAGCCATAACATTATAACCAAACAGAAAACCCCTAATCGTAACCTTACCCTGGTGCCTGTCTGTGGGTGGGACATTCTGGACAGATAGTGAACATTCTGTCCTGAACTTGATGTTGGAAGCAGGAACGATTGATAAGCATGAGGATCTGAACCTGCGACAGAATCACGAGTGTCTAAGCCTCACTGGTGGACGTGGGGAGTCGAGGCTCGCTTGAAAAGTAAACGCTCGTTCTGACAGAAAGGTGTTAGAACCCAAAATGCATCACAGCCTGCCTATGGGGACCCCCGGCCTCTGCTGATACCTACAGTGGGCTCATCAGCATCACAACTGGTCCAAACAGCAATGGAAAACGCGCTCTGGTCTGATGAATCGCATTTTCTTCACATCATGTGGATGGCTGGGTGCGTTTGCATCACTGACCCGGAGAAGAGATGTCACCAGGATGAAGCAAGCACGGTCATCCAGCAAGATACTTTGGACCATGTTCTGCTGGGAAACTTTGGGTCCTGCCATTCATGTGGATCTTACTCTGACACGTGTAATTGCCTACACCTCTTCATTGAAACGGTATTCCCTAAGGCAGTGGCCTCATCCAGCAGGATAACGCTCCCTGACACACTGCAGGAATGGTTCAGGAAGGTTTTGAGAAACACAACAACCAGTTCAAGGTGTTGACTTGGCCTCCAGGTTCCCCAAATCTCAATCCAATCCAGCATCCTTGGGATCTGCTGGACAAACACTTCCGATTCATGCAGGCTCCACTCCCACTCAATGTTATGGCTGTGAGTAAATTACCCCAGGAAGTTAAAACAGTAATGAGATCAGATCACTCTTTCTCAGGGATGAACGGAGCCCGTTTTAGCTGATTGTATTTTGTATTTTTGATTATGGCTAATGGCTTTTTATAATAAGCTATGCACCATGTTGGTTTGACAGAATCTCTGTGAATAAACCAAATACTTCTCAAGCGCAATAATGTGAAACAGACTTCCCATCGGCTTGACTTAATGTTTCTCACTCTCTAGGGTTTTTGGTTCCTCGATAAAAGAGCAGTCAACATTGAATAGAACTATTCTTATATCACATGGATTTTTATTGATTACCAAAGGGATCTACATAGTATTTGCAGCGTACATCAGAAGAAAATTGATACAAACTTAGATCTACTGCATTATCCAATATATGAAAATTTAATCTAGAAAAAAAAGAACAAAATTTTCATCTAATTTTATTGCATGGATTCATTTATTTCAAATGTATCTAATGGAAATGGATTGAACAAATTAATTAAACAAAACACTGGTTAATTACAAGACACAGAATTTGAAATACATTACTTTTACATTTACATATAACATGTATAACCTACATTAAAATCTATTATGTTGATTTAGAAGTTCCTCTCGACGTTATTTCTAGTCATTTTAATAAACAGAGGAATTATATCTATAAATTTGAATTAATCTGATATAATCAGCTGGTAATTAACTTATTTGCATTTAATCAATTTTATAACAAAATGCTGAATTAAATATGTTATAAATATTAAATATTGAACCTATACAATAATGTTCAATGGAAATATCTGGAAATGTATGCAGGTTTATGCAATTGAAATACTTAAATTCAAAAATTTGGGGCTCTTATGTACTATTTGAGCCTAGTAGTAACATAAAATTGAATCCGTAAAAAATTGTATTTCTAATACTCAGAGACTACAATGTAAAACATGTTGAGAGATAAAGTCTGGATTTATAGTCATTTACTGTCATTTTACATAATGACGCTTAAGGTTCTAAATGAAGTGGAAACTAAATAATAATAAACGAAGTAATATGTTTATTTTGGAGCATTTATTCTTACACTTTGATACACAGTATCGATTTAATTTTCTTTATTCTATGAATGGGTTTTGGTCTTAGGTAAAAAGGAGCACCAGTGGAGGGGTCTCCCCAACTTTTACGCACTAGATCTGATCATTCTCAATTAGGGCATTAATAAAAGCAGTGCGCAGCACCCATGGGTGTCCCACTTTCAACAGGCTGCAGCAGAAGAACCCTTGGAGAGGTTTCCTACCTCTGAAGGTAACTTTGGCGATCCTGTCACCTTTCCCCCGCAGGTGATTGACCGTCTTCACGTGAACCATGAAGGCCATCATTGGTCCGGAGGGATGGGCCG
This sequence comes from Lophius piscatorius, assembly GCA_009660295.1. Classification (NCBI taxonomy): domain Eukaryota; kingdom Metazoa; phylum Chordata; class Actinopteri; order Lophiiformes; family Lophiidae; genus Lophius; species Lophius piscatorius. Next base: position 20,361 of record VRLP01000608.1, on the reverse strand, counting down.
AGCAGCTTTGCTCCACGCGGATCAAACTTGTATGGGTTTGGTGCAATCAGTGTTGTGGTGATGTTCAGGTGAGGCACTCCCTGCGTCCGTGCGCGTGAATCCTCTTCCATCCAGGCAGCATGTAGAGGTGATTCTCTGTAATCCACTCAGAGAAACAAACACGGAGTGAGTTCATCTCCAGTGGGTGCACAAAACATCTCCTCTCCTCTTTCTCTGCTCCTCGCTCTGACGCGCCTCTCCAGCCTGGCACTGGGTTTTACTCCAGCAGAGAGGAGAGGCAGGAGGGGGAGGGAGGAGGAGGAGATGGAGAACGGGTTTAAGCTTCAGCCTGGGTTTTGGTGCTCCCTCTGAGCGTTAATCAAATCGGTTCAATACTCGCATTTAAAGAAATAAGAAACCATTATTGTTATTATTATATTTGAATATTTGCCTAAAACGTCGACTTAAAGCTTTTTCATGACTTATAAAATATTATCCCCCACATTCAGTGTAGATGGTTATATGTTTAGTCCCAGATTTTTTTAATCCGCAGTTTTTCTATCATATTGAGTCAATGTGAATAAATAAATGAATTTAGTCTGATAACATTGGATTCATACAAATGTATACACTCACTATAAGACTCATGCATTTATTTTAACATCTGAAATCATAATTCAAGTACTGTAGATAGCAGTAATGTATTTGGAATCACAGCACCAGCCATAACATTATAACCACTGAAGGATGCTGGGAATAGCATTGATTATGTGGTTACCATGGTTACCTGTTAGTGGGTGAGATATATTAGGTAGTAACTGAACAGTTTGTCCTGAAACTGCAAGCTCAAGGATATAATAGACTTTCTCGTCAATGTTTATTTGATAGCAACATAACGCAAAACAAAAATAACAGTTTTCACCTGTGAAATGAATGATTGACATACACTGGTAGTGTCTTGTATTTTGGAAACATATTTTTCACAATGAAGTTCTGAAAACAACAGGTGGCAGTACTTTCCTGTAAATGACAGATTGAAAATGTTTTATTAACAGTGTACTCCATGAACTTCCTCCATTCCATCCCGCTGTGGACAACTTTTAATTTCCATGCTCTTCTTCCTGCAGTCCAAGTGGAATATGTACCTTAAATTAGGGATTTTAATCTTGTTTTTAGCAGGATTTTGAATACAATGATCTCATTTTAAAACTCTCCTCCACACATTGTATTAAATAGTCCAAATGGAATTATCTAATGTGATTCTAAACCTTTTTGTTGGGGGGGGGATAAGGGAGTAGGCTGCATCCAATGGATTTACCGATACATTTTTATGCCTAATTTGAAATTTTTGTTTTTGTCATTTTAAAATACATATTACAAAAATGAAAAATATATTGATATCAAATTTAGAGAAAATGTCTTGCAGGAATATCGCAGCTGTGCTCCAGGGACCATGGAGGGTGTCGTTTCTATGCTGGAGGCAGGGCGGTCGACCAGAAAAGTTGCCAGACTGGTGAATTTGCACCATTCATAAAGTCTATGTCAGCATTTGTGGAGCCAGAGGAACAATTTCAGACCACGATCTGGTCGACCACGTGGAATGACCCACAATCCTGTGATAGGCCTGTTCCTGACAAAACAGTTAAATGATCATCTGAGGGATGATGGACGTGGAGCCTGATGACCTCAGACTGGTGATGGTCTGATGCTCCAGTTTCTGAAGGACAATGATGTAATGGTTCTGAACAGGCAAGCAGTGAGCCCTGATCCACACAGATTGGTGCGGTCGTGAGTAGCAGCGCCTCAGAGGAAGAAGGGGTCTAAATTTGAAGTAGTGATTCTGTGATCCTTAAATCCCAGTAGGTGTGAATGTGAGTGTGAATGTTTGTTTATATCTATGTGTCAGCTCTGTGGGGGTCCAATGTCCGCTGGGATAGACTCCAGCCCACCAGCAACCCTGAACAGGGTAAGTGGTCTCAGATGATTAATGAATGAATAAAAACCTGTGGTGAGAGTGGGTGTGTGTGACAGCGTGAACATCTTCCAAAGACAGATGCAGCTCCATATGAGGGGTAGACTACTATCCCACTGGATCACATCATCTGAAGCTTCCACATCCATGAGGAAGATTACTGTCCCAACAATTTGATTTATATGGTGCATAATCACAACAAATGTTATTTTTTTGGATTTTGGGGTGAAGCTGGAAAATCCAGCAGAAAACCCACGCAGACATGGGGAGAACATGCAAACTCCATAATGACACAAATTTCCACTTATTTAGCACGTTTAATGACTCAACTCAAGATTAAGTCTCAGTGTCGGAGGTTGAAAGTTAAAACACCATGTACTCAGAAATAACCCTGAAGTTGAATCTCTCTGAAACACAATAGGTCTAGGCTAAAAAGTGCATTTTAATTTCATTAAATTGAACATGTAACCACCCGCTCCACCTATTTTCATTAAGGTGCTTTTGTGTAATAGGACAAAATCGCATGTAGACACAAAACTCACACTTGTCAACAAAAACGGGATTAAGAAGTGGAATTTGCGCCAACGCGTCACAGTGCTGGAGATTTGTGTCATATCAATGTGACTATATCTACTATATTTGAGAACTATATCTACTATATTTCAGAACATGGGGCTTCTTTCTAGTGTGGCTGTTCTGCAGTGAACATACAATGTCCACATATCCCTTAGGCTTCAAAACAGGATAGTGGCGGACTGAGATTGAGCCCGCGAGCGAGCTACGATGTTCCCTAAAAACTTCCTGTTAAATGAACCTCCCTGTTTATATTCCAAGACCTTCAACAATCACAGAAAATTCAGAAAGGTACATCCACAGTTGTAGAAATAAAGAGTCCGATTCAGTGTCTGTAAATGAATGAATATATGTTTAAGAATGGAAATACCTCATGTCTATGAACATGTTGAGATTAGTGACTGCTGACAGAACTGGAACACTCCTATTTACTCTAACAGCGCTCACACAAACCCAGCTAGACAGTCAGTCGAAGTAGATCCAGCAGAGATGGTGGAGTTCATCACCAGCATCTCAGCGCCTCACTCTGGTGACATAAATGACCTCAGGCGTGATAATGAGACATGACACCTTGAACTCGTTGCACTGAGCTGGGCTTCAGAGATTCTCTGTGTGAATGTGTGTCTGTGCACATTTTGCACATTTTGCACATTTTGCAGGCAACGTGTGGCAGAGACTAAGATCTGCTGTGATAATAATTTTGTTTTTAAATACATATTACATTTTGTGCTGACTCATGTTCTATTGCTCTCCGCTGCAGTGTTTGTGCGATATAGGGAGAGAAACATCAGAATAAGAGCCAGTGATGAGTTTAAGCAAGGTTAAGGTTAAGGTTAAGGTTAACGTTAAGGTTAAGGTTAACGTTAAGGTTAAGGTTAACGTTAAGGTTAAGGTTAGGGTTTTCAGCGCAGACAGAATGCAGTATAAACAAGACTAGCTGTAATTATATCTCTGAAAAGTAATGGAATCGTGATCGCCGCCACACGTCCTTCATGTTAGCGTGATAACTCAAAAACTATATGATGGATCATTATCTTACTTTAGACCCACATGGACCTTAGTACAAGGAAGAACTTGAGTGTTTTGGGGAAAGTCCAGTTGTATATTTCTAAAAAGGGGGAGTATTATCTCCAAAATTTTCAGGCCATAATTTCTCATGTGGTCCAACTTAGTCATAATGTGATGCATATGAATCAACTGGAGGAGATCTATCCTGTATACATTGTGATTTAGCCTAATAGTTCAAATTTACTCACTAGGGGATGCTTTTTGTGAAAAATTACAGTTTTTCCGACATATATCCCAAATCATCGGTTCTATTTAGTCCAAGTGATCTAGCTTGTAACTGTGTATTTCATTGAAGAAGTTCATATTTTACCCACTAGAGGGAGCTTTATTTTTTTATTTTTACGAAAAACACTGTTTTCCAGGTCTACCTCAAAACTATGTCATAGAACGTTTTCAAATTTTATTCCTAAATAGACCATAGAACACTGAAGAACTGGGTAGATTTAGGGAAAGGTCGGTCGTATATTTCTGACACTAGAGGGACCTTTGTCTCCAAAGGGTTTGGGCTATAATTTCTCAATCATTGATCCGATTTAATCAAAATGTGTTGCATATGAATCGACTTTTGGAGATAGATCTCGTTTATATCATATTCTATACATATTTTAATATAATACTTCATGTTTTACTCACTTTGGGTCGCTTTTTTTTTAAAACTAAAAATACTGTAGAAATTACTTCATATTTAGTTTGAGGAGTTCGATCAGGGCGATTGATTGCACAAGAAGGTGATTTGGGACGTTTCAGAGATAAAGCCTTGCTGTCGGGAACGACAGCATATGTCTAGTTATGTTATTTGTTCCTGTTTGTAAATAATGACCACTGATTCCGGGGCCAATGCATCCCCCCATTTCAATATTATCGGCAGCTTTGGCTCGTCCACCAGTTGGAAGGTATGGTTAGATTCCCAACTCGTGAAGATGCCCATAAGCAGGATGTATAACCCTAGATATTTGCATTTCTGTGTGAAAGGCTGAAAAAAACGGGGATAATTGCAACTTGCTTGGCAGCCACTGCCGTCTGAATGTGATCACTACCAGCCCTGTTCAATAACATCATCACTTCAATTGACTATATTAAGAAGCAAGAAGTTGGCTCTTAAGTCTCACCAGTAGCACACACTGAGAAGATCGGATCATGCCGACAAACCCTCCAGGGAAGAGTGAGCAGAAATTCCACCACAGTGATGTCAGAGACTGACATGTATGGTTGGAGTTGCCATTGCTGAAGGTGGAACGTCTATATATTAGGTTCAGGAGTGAGAATACTTTTTCATACTGGTGATTTATTTCCTAACAAATTTAGATTTATCCTTTGGGTTGAGTTTTTACAATGTCTCTGTCAACATATTTGTGATTAAAAATGTGATCTACGGTGGATTAGTATAATTTACATATCTACCATGAAGCTTCTTTTGTTGGATGAAGTCTTAACAGATGCAGAATGAAATGGTATTTATTTATATAGAATACCATTTTTATATATAAAATACAATTTTAATATAAAATGCCATTCTATTCAGCATTTATTTACTGTTTTAATCAAAACCGCCTTGTGTCTACTAAACACTGATAAACCATTTCAAGCACAACAATAACTGATCAATCTATCGGAGAAAGCAGAACCTCATCTTAGAGAAAGATGTAATTTGTCAGTATTTTGTTGAATGCAAAAACCATCAACAGTGAATTCAAGCAGATTCAGAAAAGCCTTCTTGAACTTGATGATTTTGCAGTGTATATTAAGACCCCGGCCAACAGAGGGAGATATCAGTCTTGAGTTAAATCCACTAACGGATGAACTCATATGATGGCAGATAGATCAGTAAATATGCAGAACGAATATCTCAGAATATTCATCAGCACCTCTGGGTTAAATCCTCCAGCACGAATTAGAATATTAGAGATGAATTAACTTCTGAGGGAGGAAGACATGCGGTTTCAGGCTGCTCATCTGCTGGAAAATTAAGATTACTTAATGAAAAAGGTCAAGAAGGTTCAAAGCAAAGCCAGAAAATCTCTGGGTCGCGTGTTTGTAATTAGCGGAATAATCTGAGATTCATAATAATTGAAGTGGCTCCTCACAGAAAGGAGGTTCTGGGTCCAAATCCAAACTTCTCTGTTCAGAGTTTACATGTGATCCAGCAATAATTGTTAATAGGTGCCTCAAAATGTCCTTAAAGATGTGAGGATGAATGCCGGTTTGTTTCTGGTTATATCACGCTTCCCAACCAATGTCAGCTGGAAGAAGATCCAGACCCGGAAAAGATGAAGAGTCATAGAAAATAAATGCATGTATGAGTTCTGGTGAATGAATTAAAACACAGAAAATATTGAAATTAACCAAAATATTAGTCACATGTCATCAACAAGACATAGACTCTAGTCTTCTAGAAAACTACATCTTCATTCAAATATGACCTCTCCTTTCTTTTACAAACCCGGGCTTTTTAGCACCATCTGCTGGTTGAACGACTTCTTTCGGAAAATGTGTCCTCATCTGTTGGCCGCCTCTAGCTCACATTTGGTGAAGTGATGGTGTCATGGAAACGTGTAAAATGGATCAACGGGTCTGCGTGACTGGAACAGAATAGGAAGGTTAGAGCTGCAGAAATGTTAGAGGTTAATACAATAAAAACAGAATATTTCTATCGAGAAGAGGAAATATTTTTAAACAGATAAACAAGACCAGAAAGAGCTATAAAGGCATACTCTTAGTAAACAATAATCAGTGCTGTTTCTTTAAGAGCGACAGAAGAGACACTAGAGTCACAGTTCATCCCAGAGGTACTAGAGCCACGTCATTAGATCAGAGGGACTCTAGAGCCACAGCATTACATCACAGAGGCCATTACATCAGAGAGGGACCGGAGCCACGGCAATAAGTCACAGAGGCTATTACATCACAGGGGTACTAGAGCCACGTCATTACTTCCCAGAGGTACTAGAGCAGAAGCATCGTCACAGAAAGAGGTACTTACTAGAGCCACAACATTACGCCACAGAGGTACTAGAGCCAAAGCCTTGTCACAGAAAGAGGTACTAGAGCCATGGCATTACGTCACAGAGGAGATTACGTCACAGAGGAGATTATGTCACAGAGGCATTAGACGTCATTTCATCTCAGTGTCATTGTCATTCAGCCACATACACATTATACAGTCGAGCGAGATGTTGTGTCTCATGGACCAGTAAGATAAAACATACATCATAACACAGGCTATTGACAAAATGATAATGAAAGAAGTTCTTTCTCTATGTTTTCAGTTGTAATGCTCACTTGGTTGTGTTTGCTGCAGTGGTTGACTGTAATTAAATCATTGCTGGTACAACATTTTTACTAAAGTATGGGATTTAAATACAGATTTGAGGTCATTGTTCTTCACCTGCTGTCCAGTGAAACCCTTCAACTTCAAATATGCTGATTCTGAATGTTTATAAAATTAAGAATTAAGCTTTATTTTATGGGTTGAAAATACTTTTAGACCTATAGCTAATTAAACATTTTAATATACATCTTGGATTATCTGAATAATGGATATATATATACATGCAGTACTCCAAAAATGCCGCTAGGGGTACCCGTGACACCATTTGATGAATCACAGTCCCACCTGTTGTTTTTATTGATGGTTAACGATAAAACAAACAGTCATTAAGCAAATATTGAGACAAATTATCAAGTGAACATCGTAACATATTTATGACAAATAAATGAGGTGAAATATATTTTTAAATATGTCATTAAAAGTGAAAGCCAAGGCTTGGCGAGATATGCTTTGCGCACACATTTACTTTTACATGAAGAAAGTTTACACCAAGGAATATATTGATATAGTAGTTTATTTCTTAGGACAAAGAATTAGATCACATGGTGGAATTCTACTTTTTGTACTGAAAATAACACCAGCCTGCAGATCAGGACACCTTGCAGCACCCTAAAATGTGAGATTACCTAAAATGATGACGAGTCTTCATATTTAAAGACATTTTAGATTCAGTTCAGCTTCTTTCCAATCAGAATGTAGCAGAGAGTTTATGGATACTGGGGGAGAGAGGGGAGGAGAGAGGGTGAGAGCTGGTCTTCTCCCAGCCCACTGCTGCAAGAGTGCACCACAATCACTATGGCTCTAGCTGCAAGCAGGACGATCTTGGCACTATTCGTCACCTTTTGTGCATCAGGATGCGGATGGGCAGGTAGTAAAATTCTTTTTTTTAAACTTCGCAATGCGCAGACACACCGTTTGCACAAATTAGTTGCTTATTTCTGTGGCTCTCCTCCCCCCTTTTTTGTTTGATGCAAAAGTTTTTTCACTGACTTTTGTGCAGAATATTGTTTTTTATTGCAAACATGATACAAATATGCACCCAAACTAAATTTGATCCTGTGAAGGAAGAGGAAACTGCTAAATGCATGTGTGCGCGCGAGCACACGCCTTTCTGCGCGTGAGCGCATTTCCATGAATCTCTATATTTTCTGCAGATGCTGTTTTAATGAGAAATAACGGGGTAAACAGTAATTACAATTTACTCATGGTGCAGCAGAGGGTTTAATTTAGTGTATTGAAACTGTGAAAGGATTGTCTTTAATCACAGCAAAAACAGAGAAAATAGTGTTCGTGGAGAGTTTTATGAGCATGGAACAAGTCTCGCCTCATGCAGGAGGTTTCTCCTGCAGTGATCCATGATGGACTGATGATATATGTCATGAAATAAAACTTTCTTTTGTCTAAATGAGTGACTAATCTGGCGGATGGTGACGCATGACCCTCCTCTAAAAGTCAGTTCATGGGAGAATAGAAGTGGTTTCTGTCAGCCTCCCTCTGGATTCAACTGCTCTGGCTTGAATGTCAAGCATCAACTATTATGGACGGATGGTTGAGAATCGATGTCACCCACAGCCAAAAGTGATAAAAACGAGCCAAAGCGATTTGTAATCAACATTTTTTCATTTAATATATTATCTTCATCAAATGGAATTTGATGAAAATATTTTTCCAGACCATAACATGCGTGTTTTCTCAAAATTCTTTACCCTTTAATGCCCTCACCAAAAATAAAAAACTATGGGGAAATTATTTGTTTGCATATATGATTTCATATATTTATTAAATATCTTAGACACTCTAAATTCATATAAAATGACATGATGAGAAAAGTCAGACTTTCATGGAAATAAGTTTTATTCTAGTTACATTAGATCACCGTTACTACCTTCATCATAAAGTAAAATATCCTAACCACTTTGGAAAATCATGTTCTTAAGAAATGTTTTAACCCTTTTTTTGGTTAAATCAAGTTAAATAATTCTGTTAAGTGAGTACTCACATCCTTTAATATGCCCAAAAGATACTTTTTATCTACTACTTATTGAGCAGGACTTTCTCATTAGTCATCGTTAGTGGCTCATCCTTGGGGGGTCCTTTCACTCGTGGTGTCCCCCACAGCTGCAACCTTGGCCCCTTACTCTTTAGTATATACATGCTGCCACGGGGCTTTGTTATAAACCGGCTCGGTCAGGTGGCACACATTTTTCAATAAGAAGTAGTGACTCGAAATTTGCTGAACAAAACAGCTGAGCAGAACATTAAAGGGTTAAAGAAGCAATTCAGCCAGAAATTGAACTTGAGTTATTTCCTAACAAGTTCAATTCATTAGAAGTTCATTAGTCTGTAATATTTAACTGGAGATAGCCAGACAGCATAAGAGCATCAGATGAATAATATGTCTCACTCTGTTTCCTGAGTGAGACTCAGGACCGAATGCAGCTCTGCCAAGGCCTAACATTCCCATTTATTAACAAGTTCCATCCAAAATCAAACTCACAGCCCCGTAACAGCCTACCGTTTAAATGTCGTGGATCTGGATTTTTATACGAATCTTCACTCATACTTCGATACATAGCAATATCCTAAATATGCCTGATGTTTAATCTACATCCATTGATTATCTACTGTGATTAAAAAAAAAAATTTTTAAAAACGAGCTATCGCGCAATAACAAAGAAGATAAGAAAATAAATCTTGGATTTTCCCTTTTATTGACATCCACACCAACAAAATTTAATTAAAAAAATATAGAAATCCTTGCAATACAATGAATGGGCTCCTTTCCGGCCCAATACCAATCCTCTCACCAGGCCAAATTTATTCTGCAGTTTTTGCTTCAACCTGTTCACCATCTGACCAACCAACGTACCAACCAACAACCACCCACTGAGCAAAAAAGTGCTCCAGATCACCAAAACATAAGCAGTTCAAAAATAGGTGATTTCTGGTTGTCTGGAAAATCTGCTAGATGTCCAAAGCTGATCCAGAATGAAAGGTTTTATATGTGGTTGTAGGTAGTGGCCATGACTTGATACAGCTTTGACATCATTGTCCGTGTCAGGAAGTCCCTAGAAGAAAAAGGATTTTTAGAAGAATTCATTTGCACCCTTTAAAACCTGAATCTCCCTAAGCCTCCAAGCCAAAGACATCAGCATACATCCCATTTGAGGAACATGCACCTGTATATCCCTCTGTCACCAAGATATACAGGGATTGGCTTTTTGTCTTTGCTACACCTTCAGCCCCTTATTATACAAGTCATTCACCTCTGCATCTGCTAATGGAAGCCATTTTTTTAATACATTTTGTTGAAATATGTACTTCCATTATCTCATACTTTAAAACTCGGTGAAACCAAATGCAGCGTTCCACTAAGAGAACATCAGACCCACGGTCAAACATAGATGTGGCAGTGGAATGTTTTGGAGATGCTTTGCTGTTTCAGGACCAGGACAACTCTCTAGCACGAGATTCTGTTAGAGAATGTCAGATCATCAGTCAGTGAGTTAGAACTCACCTGAAGTCCACTGATGGATGGATCATATTGAGATTCTGTGGCTGGACCTGAAAAGAACAGTTCATGCTTACAAACCCTCTCATGTAGCACTAATAGATGATATCGATGACGTATGCAGAGATTGCAGGTTCATAGTTTTCATGTTTTAAGTTATAAATGGAGAATTTCCACATTAAAACTTTTTATGCATTTTTGTTGTGATATGAGGTGAATATTATCCCAGACCCAGAAAGTTTCTCTTCAAGCTGTTGGTGCATAGTGGCTTGTTGACCTTCTTCATGTGGGTTACGAACACTTTTAGCTTAGAGGCTAGACAGACTTTTAGCTGAGCAACAGATTTAAATGGCATCTTCTTGAGTCAGTTTGTGATTTTGGGGCTTTGGGAGACTTTTCTTCGTCTGCTCAGGAGAACGCTGCAACATTGTTTTCCTTTGAAGCTTCAGAAATATATTGCAGACTAGGTACTTTTGAGTGCATAATAACCAAATTTTGAATTTAATGAATTCGGCAAAAAACCTCAGAGAAAAAAGCCAACATTCTCCAGATGGGGAAAATATTCAAAATATCTGCAGTGCAGTAAAGTTTAAGCAGGATGTGAACCTTTCTGGCCGAGTCTAAGAACCACCTTTTCTTTTTCTTCTCTTGTTTTCTTAGGTTTAATCGGAGCACTTATATTGTCAGTCGATCTTTAAGTCTCTATACGTCTCCTCCAACGCGAGCACTTAGCGCATTACGTCATCGCTCTCTGTGAATACAGGCAGCTGCTATGTGTTGTGGTCTCCCTCTGATCCATTTTCCATCTTAAAAAAAGTATTTTCATGCAATTCTTCTGCAGCTTTCCCTCTTTATATCTATTCACACCTGGGAGCTACTTGATACGGCTGCAGTTCATTGCTGCGAGCCACCGTGCAGCTCCTTTGGATTTAAGCTCCTTCCTCAAGGCGATTCTAAACAGTAGTTGGGGCAGAAGAGGGCGTCACACCTCACTTTCCTCCGCCCTCATGTCACCACTTTGTCAGTCTAAGCTTGTTCACGTGGTGGATAAGATTGGGCCTGAGGGACGCGACGGCGGGAGCAGTGTGCGAATAGAAAGAACAGAAACATTGTGTAGTCGGATAATAAATAATGTCGACTTCTTGCATGCAATCACAGTCCATCAACTCCTGGAAAGTGTGAGCGTAATTGGGGCAAAGAGAAGGAGCGAAAAGAGGGGATCGTGTCCTCGCAGGCCAGTAGAATTTAATTTCTCTGCTCAACTTAACATTGAAACGGCTCATGACAGATATCGCAGAAAACATTTTTTTTTTAACATTGGGAAAATATGACATATTAAAGAGCAGGCAGGAGGAAATGTTTCTAAAGTTTCCCACTACACTGAGTATCTTTGATCAAATGACATATTTACTGCCCCCCCCAACCCACCTGCAGCCTGTCTGCCTGTCAAGCCAACCAGTGATGGTATGTCTCGTGGATGATGTCATCTATGGGCCAGGAACACATCTGTCACAGCGTTATAGATGTCAGCAGCCTGTTCATAGCTGGTATTAACATTCGTCAGGGGTGAGATGATCAGGAGAGGACAGCGGTGGTTCACACCTGGCTGTTATATTGTGACTCCACGTGCATTTTAAGTCACGAAAATGAAGATTTAACATGCTTATGGTGTTGTGAAAAATTATTGGATCCCGTCCTGGTCGCTTCTATTTTCTTTCTCAGACTAAAATATGTCGGACTTTCAAACTAAATTATATGTATGAAGGAAAAAGGTTATCCAGTACCTAAAATATGAACTAAATTCTAAAAACTACCAAACTGCATTAAGAACTGGTTCCAGCTGGTCAAGACCCACCCAGACCTGATCACTACCAGCCCTGTTCAATCACATCATCACTTCAATGGACCAATTTCAGAAGCAGAAAGTTGACTCCCTGGTCTCCCCAGTAGCAGACTATGCCAAAATCAAAGGAAATAACAGAAATTGATCCGACTGGGAAGGGTTCCAAAGCTGTTTCTAAAGTTCTTGTTGCTATGATTGTACCCAGGAAGTGATCCCGATGATGAATGCGATCGCATGTATGATTAAAATGTTCTGTGTCATATCAATGTTAATATTTTTAATTGTTATCAGTATAATTATGACTAAGACAATGATGTTCCATCTTTTGTGTTGCACCTGCTACATTTCCGGACTGAAGGCCTTACTTGCCTGTAAGGAATCAGAACCACTTCTCTTCCAGGTCTCACCCTGAGGAACACCCATTGAGGGTCAACACCATTCAGAGTTATTTCCTCTTTCAGTGATATTGTTGTGAGACTTTTTACAGACACATACCCTGATCAGTAAAGACATTTTACTACATCTTTGGCTTGGTTTCGGGGTGCCACAAGTAAACCAGGCAGCTTTCGTTTTTCTGCACTTTTATCGTTGAACAAATGGATGATAGTAACAGATCTTCTGAGGAAGGCTAGAAACATGAAACACTTCATCAGTGATATGACTTTGATTCATTTAGGAGGAGACCATCAAGAATGAATCTGCCTGTTGATTGATGTTCTGGTGTGACTGAATCAAGTCGGAGGCCAACAACTGTCTCTGGTCCCGGTCACAGTCTTCTGGTGTGTCGGCTTCATGACAAAGTTGATTACTGGAGAGACTTTACTGAAGGTCAGAGGTGACGGGAGTTAACTACTGACAGAAATGCAACCAAGAATTCTGTTGCCCCTGGCAACATTTGAAAACAACACTCTGTCTGTACTAATCCGCTCATAGCAGTAGAGCCAAAAAAACAAAACCCGAACTTGAGTTTCATATTTTTTGTGACTATTTTGCTCACCGTTAACACCAGTCAAGTCGGTCTTCTGTCTTGGCTCAACTTGGTCCAAAAATTGGCAACCAGACTTCCAACCTATGGACAATGTAGCTTACGCAAGTTGGTTGAATTAGTATGGTTGGGGTTGGTTGGGTTCATAGTTGGTTGATTTTGTTGGTTAATTTGTTGATTGGGTTCGTAGTTTATTGGTTTCTTTGTCTAGTTGATTGGTTTGGTTGTTGGTTTGGCTGTATGATAAGGTGCGTACAGTATGATTATGTGGTTGATTGGACAGCTGGTTTGATGGACTATGCAAAGTAGAGGGGAACATTTTGTTGGAGATCTGGATAGAGGCATGGGTCTTATTCTTTATTTAACATTGATTGAGAGGATATTTTTTGACAGCTCCCATAATAATGTAAGAACTTCTCAAGAGATTGCTATAGCAGAAAAACGGGACATGCATAGTCTGAGGCTCCCCACAGTTTCACACAGTCTGAACAAATGTAAATGAGTTGAACTGGTGACTCTAAATTATCAGTTTTTGTTAGTATGGATGCTTGTTTGTTTCTATGATGAACCGGTAACTCATCCGGTGGGAACCCCACCTCTTGCTAAATGTCAGCTTGATTAAGCTCCATCCTTTGGTGACCCTGCACAGGATGAGCGTTTATAGAAAATAGATGGCAGGAGGAAGATTACACAAACAAACACTAAAATGCTTCGTTTCAACGTTGCTTTCTTCCACCTCCAAAAATTGGAGAGGAAAGTCACCTCAGTCAGTGTGTGTCGCTATGACAACATATTATATGAACATCTATGGAAGACCATGACTCCAATGTAAGAGAATGGACAATCTTAGGAGCCTCCGCTAGCCTGTTAATCCCTCCACACACACACACACACACACACACACATACACACACACACACACACACAAACACACACACACACACAAACATACTAACACACTGATGATCCCTGTTGCGGTTGGTGGTTTGTAGAAGAGGATATTCATTTTGGTTTAATGGCCAGCTCATCAGGGGTCAGAGGAGGTCCAGTGTCTGTGGTTTCGTGGCAAGTTGAGGAGGTGCTCTTGTAAAAGAGGAGCAAATTGCAGGTGCAGGTCAGTATTTTCTGCATCAGTTTAACAAGAGACCTCTGACCTTAGGGCTGACCTACAGATGCTTGTGGTAGCAGACGACACATGCACACACACGTGCGTCTGTCTGTCTGTCTGTCTGTCTGTCTGTGTTCACACATTTTGTTTTTTTTATCAACAAAAGAGACTAAGCCTCCTGCTCTGCCTTCATATTACACAGATGTAATACTTTCCACTGTCTGACTCCATATGCCCATCCCTCCACCTCACATTCCTGGACGTGGCGTAAAAGGTGTTCTACACCGCTCAAAAAATTAAGGGACCACTTCATCATCACAGTTTAACATCATGTCAGGGAAACTTCTAGGATCTGTCCAGCAATTGTGAATCGTTTCAGCTGCGTCAGCTGAAAATTCTTAAGATGAATAAAATATTTATAAACCTCCTTGGATTATCCGTCACAGGAATAGAAATTGACTTCATTGCTACAGAACAGCTCTGATGTTGTAGATTAAACAAAATAACTTCAGATGATGTACTTAGATTACCTCAACCTTTGAAAGTTAAAGCAGTAATATAGTCCCACGCATTAATGCATCTACACTATTAATCCTGTATAACAGTAAAATACCGAGAGCGACCATCCTACTCCTCAGTGAGTACTTTTACTTCAAGTAAAATTTTGTGAAACGAATACTTTCATACTTTTACTTTAGTAAAGTTTTGAATGCAGGTCTTTTACTCGTAGTGGAGTTTTTCCAGATTGTGGTATTTGTACTTTTACTCAAGTAAAGAATCTTGATACTTCACCCAGTGGTGGGTGTCCATATGTGCCGTCGTAAGAAGGTTTGCTGTGTCTCCCAGCACCGTCTAAAAGTCTGAGGAGGGTGGAGGAGATACCAGGAGACGGGCTGTTAGACATGGAGAGCAGGAAAAGACCCCAGAAGATCAACAACCAAGCAGCAGGAACGATATCTGCTCTGTTGTGTTAGAAAAGGAGGATCACTGTTGGACCCCTCCAAAATGACCTCCAGCGGCTACTGTTGTGATGTTTCTGATCAAACTCTCAGAATCAGACTCCATGAGGGTGGCATGGAGGACCTGACGTCTTCCAGTGGGACCTGCGCTTACAGCCCAGCACCATGGAGTTGGACAGGCATTTGCGAGAGAACAGCAGGTTCGCCATTGGCGACCGTTTGTCTTCACGTGTGCCATATCAGTTTTCCCTTCATTTTTTTAAAGAATGTAGTTTCTCATGGCAATTCCCTGAAAGTCAAAATTAGGATTTTACAACCACTATTCTGTTTTCCAGACTGTTTATCCAGGGATGGAAATCCTGCATCTGCTTCAGTCTTGATTTAATCAGTCAGACTTTGGATCATAACTTTCCAGAGAGGCCAAATGACAGGATGATGTCTGGACAGAGAAGCAGATCTTCTCCCAAGTCAGACATGGCCTAAATGGAAAAAGGGTGGATGGGATTGAAGTGAGTCCAGGCTTGAGTCTGCAGCCAACATCTGATAAACTAGACTAAAGCTCCTCTTGCTGTGATAATGAAAGTCGACTTCTGAGGGTTTGCCACCAATAACAATTAGACCATCTCTCGGCGCGTACTGCAAAGTCTGACAGCAGCGTAGGCCTCTGAGGAGGCGGGCCTTCTGTAAATTGCTCCACACCAGGCCAGGGTGTCAATTTTTTCTAAATGTGTAAAGCAATAGCTCAAATCCAGCTGGTTGCACACCTGTGGTCAACAAGATTTAAAAGCCGCGGAGGGCTTTTGTGACAAACGTAAACTGCTGCGGTAAGCCTTCAGAGGAAACAAACACTCCTATGAACCAGCTGTTCATGAGAAAATACTGACGGTTATATGTGACAGCGATAAAAAGCCAGCATTCTAATAAAGTTTGCAGCACTTTTTTGGAATTACTGCAAATCCAGAGGCGGTTCAAAGATGTTTTGTCAGCCACAAAGCATTGTTAACATAGTACTTTATGTATAAACTTACAGCGCTGTAAAAAAGTAATACACCCCGTTCAATCATCAAATTACATTAAACATAAAGCTGAACCTTAACGATATTTTTAATTGTGAGCAACAGCTGGAAAAATGTTTGCAAATGTATCCATCTCGAGCCGCAACACTGCAACCAAACTCTTCTGATGACGGAGATTCATTCTATATGGAACTTTGGCCCACTCTTCTTTACAGAACTGCTTCAGAGCAGCCATATTAAAGGTTTGTGAGCTAAACTGGTCTTCCAGGCTCTTCCACAGCACATCAGTGGGATTCCGATCCACGCAATGACTAAGGCACTCAAGAACGTCAATGATTTTACTACTGGGCTCATTGTTTTGCTGCATGACTCAGTTTTGCATGATCTTCAACTCACAGACTGATGACCTGATGTGAATTTCCTGGTAGGGAGTAGAATTTCTGTGTCCCTTCATTATGTCGAATCATTCTGGCTCTTAAACAGCAAAGCATCCTCACAACATCACAATGTGCCTTGTGTGCCCATGACCCTGTCCCCGGTTCACCTGTTATCCTTCCTTAAACTACTTTGGTAGGTACTAACCAGGAATACCCAACAAAACCTAAAGTTCTGAAGATGCTCTGACCCAGTAATCTAGCCATCACTTTTTAGTCCTTGTCAAAGTTCCTCAGATCCAAATGCTTGTTAATATTTCGTGTTTCCAACACCTCAGCTTCAAGATAAAATGTTCTTTTGCTACCGAATATATCCCGCCTACTGACGGGTGTCATGGCAATGAGATAATTCACCTGTCAGTGGCTGTAGTGTTATGGCTGATCAGTGTAAACCACATGTTCTGGAGAGGATCCAACACTGATACACGTGTGCCTCTTTTCCTCAGGAACTGGAAAGAAACTGTAGGAAATGCAGGGAAATCTGTCTTGTCAGTATCCTTGTAGTTTTGGTTTCAAATCAACAAAATATTTCAGTGGTTTTATTCACTCCAGTCCGATGATGCTCCTTATAGAAACTTTGCTGGTTTCCTTGTTAAGGATTAAAGACATTAAAGGGACAATACTTTGATATGCACGGATGTTCAGGAAGATGGGTGAACAAGTTGGATGTTTTTAGCATTTTTATTGGTCTTTTAGGTAAATCCTTCTTCGCATATCCAACCTAATCCCAGGCCCCCAATTTTACTTTATTTTTAGGGGATGGAGAGCAGTCATTCATATCATTCTCTCTTTTCTCTGCTATTCTGTTGCAGAACCTGACTGGAAGTCATGGAGGTGCATGTTTACTTTCATGTTCATGGTCGACATGTTCATGGAACCAGTAACTGTATAATAGAGGTCTGATGTTTTGCTAGTGGAATGCTGTGTTTACATCAGATGTAACAGGACCCCTGTCTTCTAACCGTTCAACTTTCAACTCCACTACCTCACTAGAAGATTCTCCCAGAAGCCCTGAGGGTCATGTTCCTCTGGTTCGGCAGTGGCTTTTTCCTTGCCACGCTCCAATGATTCCATATTAGTCCATGTGTCTCTAGAATATTGAAGCCATGAACTCTGACCTTTATATAGTTGAAAGAAACTCAACTCAGAGATTGCAGAATCATAGAGGTGAGATTCTAATGTCAATAATAACACTATCAGGTGAAGATATCTTCACCAGCCCGGTGCCAATCTCAATTGGTTTAGTCCCCTTACCAGGACGTATCCACAGCGTCCAGTACATATACCAAGCCCTAGCCCTATCGCTACCCTTGATGGAGTGTTGAGTACCAGACTCCATCCCTCCAGACTCCATCCTTCTCAGCTTCCTCTACCAGTTGCTTCATGGCTCTCTGTTGGCTCATCCGGGTCAGGCCATTAGCCCAAAGAAGTTGAACAGCAGATATTCCCACAAAGCCTTCTGCAACTAACATCAACATAATGCGTAAATGCAGCACAGGCTGCTTCTCTGCATTCTGATGTAGGTCAGAGTAATTGAGCCGCTTGAACTTGTGCTGCTGGCAGCCGCCCAACTCCTAAGGGACCGCCGACTGAATGATGGGACCTTCTTCACACCACATCTGGTCTGAGCGTTGTTTGTGTGATGTAGAAAAACAGAACTTAAGTCCCGAGTAAACATGTTGCATGTTGATATCACCAGCCGCTGTAATAACGAGATAATGATCCACAGTTGGAGGAGGGTGTGGACCTGTACTGTCGGACTGACATCCAAATGAAGGAGGGAGGGGGGAGAGAGAGGAATCTTTAATCAGACCTGATCTGTCATGGCTACAGGGCAAGATTGAACGTTCAGTATATAAGATACAGTCTGGGGAATTATGTTACTATACCAGTTAGGGAAATGCAGATCCTGAACCTCCACCTTAGCATAGACGTGTCATTATCATGAAGATTATAAGGAGGGAGAAGAAATAATTTGTCTTGAACTTTATCCGAGGAATGCTTTGTTTCAAACGACTGAAACCTTTTAGAGGCCTGGAGACTAAACTCACCATATCTGAACAAAGGAGTCTGTGTTTAGAAATTAGACTGGCTGAACCCAAAAATGCGAACACAGTGATAAGGCCAGAAAAAATGTTTCGAACATTTTAATGATGAAAAAACAAAATACTCCAGATCACGAAAATCAGTGCAGGAACTTCAGCAAACAAGTTTTCCTCAACACCAAACGAGCGTGCTGAGCGCAGTGGAGGTGAGTCTGATCCTATTGATAAAAGAGCTGGGGATAAAAACTGGTTCAAAGTGAGCACAAGGAGTTCTAACTAGTTTTAGGCCTAAGCATATAAGTACCACTGGTAATGACGGTACAATCAGGCTAAGTCTTGTGTGGAGAGCCGGTCTCTTATAATGCCGCTGTTTGTAGATGAGCTTGATGATGATGAACAGGTTTTCAGGTGGGTGATGGCGTGAGGTAGAAACCAGATCACCGCACTGACGGCCCGTCAGCAATGCAAAAGAAAGAAACACTAAGAAAAGCCAAAAAAAATACTGATGCTAACATTCTGTCCTTCTGCTGTCTGGCCGCCAAACCAGAACCTCGGGCCATGGGTCGAACAGCTCCCTGTCCGACCCATGGCTGTATTTAATCATGGAAGACTATTATCTCTCACTGGGAGGTTATGTTTCCACTGTGTGTTGGGTTTCTGGTTGGTAATGTTTGTCAGTAGAATTATGCAAAAACTACTGGATGAATTTCTTTGAAACTTTATAAAAGGACAGAGTACAATCCAGGATATTTTAACTTAACTTTCCTCAACTTTGCGAGGAAATTTTTTCAACATTATGGGCAAAAACTACTGATCTGCTTTGCCCGATAAGTCATGAAGGGGTGGGCATGGGCCAGGAAAGCTATGGTAGCGATGGTTTATCCATTTGAGTAACAATTCACCGATTCTATTTTTTGCTTAAAACTGTGGAAAAATTCCAAAGTTATGTTGGAAAGTCACTCAATGAACTTAATCTGTAACCATGACAATGTGGCAATTCTTTATGCAAAAATGAAATTCTGTATTTACAATATTTCTGCTACTAATATTCATACCATTGAGTAGACACCACAAAGAATTATAAAGTGAGACAGTCCAGGTTCATACAGTTAAAAAGTCCAGGATCATATAGTTGGGCAGTCCAGGTTTATACAGTGAAAGTGTCAGTGTAAAAGTGTCACCCAGTTATAAACAGGGCTTAAGTCAAACTGTTTCTATGATCTTAAACGGGAGTTTGTCAGAACTCTGGTTTGTTTGGATGTGCTGTTAACCATCGTGGGTGTTGTTGGCGTACTCTGCTCCCGTTGCTTGTACATTTTTTGTGTTGTTGCAGAATTTTGTTTCATTTATTTAGACAACTCTACTATAATGTGCGTTACAGTAATCCCGACTGGATTACTGTAACGCACTTTTCACCGGGATCCCTGATAAAGGTCTTCAAAGACTTCAGTATGTTCAAAACAGTGCTGCAAGGATCCTGATGAGAGTTCGTAAACACGAACACATCACCCCTGTTCTTCATTCCCTTCATTGGCTTCCC